>JAOWAY010126744.1:0-10818 GCA_028565895.1 Goniobranchus geometricus
TTAATTTTTATGCCCATCTTTGACAAAACTTTGACAAAGTAAAACTTTGTGTTGTCAAGCCATACTCTTCTACGTACATTCCGACCTAAAGGTCAATGGGATAGTGCAACTCGATTGTCTGAAATACTGTTGTAACAAGTCAAAAATTAAAAAAAGAAGACGAAGAACAACAACAACAACAACAACAAAAAAAAGAAAAAGGTAAAAAACAAACAAACAAACAAACAAAAAAACCAACAAAAAAACCACTTCACATAAGTCCAGGCTGTTGACCAGATCAAGGTTATCAACATGAAACTGACCATTTCACATTGTGGCAAAATATCAGAAAATTCGATTAGACCTAGTACGTCTGTGACTGTAGAAAAATGTATAATCGTCCAACTCTCATTTGTAGAAAGACTTTCTGAACTATTTGTGTCATAACAATGAAGGCCGCCTGCTTTCTGGATGACCTATAAAGACATCCTCCAAGGTATCCTGCTAGTCTTGCTTCGAACCTCCCGTCAAGGAGACTGGGACCTGCATCGATACGTCATTCGACAGGTGATCCCAGTATGCTTTGCATAAGACAGACTCAATGACGCAAGATATGTCCCTGTTTGTTACGCACAGAGGACCAGCCTGGCTGCCAGTCGGACAGAAATATACCAGGCTTTTAACCTTTGGGCCGCACTCCTATAGATAAGATTACTGAGTCACGATCAAAAGAGATCCGCAGACAGTGGGAGGTACAACAGAGTTCAGCCTACAGCCTGAAATTGTCAGTAAGTACTTGCTCGCAGCCAACTGGGCACAGGAATGCCTTTCTGACCAGCCTGAGGACCGCAGTTCAGCACATTAGACATGGTACTGAATACCCTGATCTTCAGAAATCAAGACCAGAAAGATGAAGAGTTTGTCGCATCATTAGAGACCTTAGACAACTGGGCCAACCCCTTTTTGAATGGAACTCTGCCCAGGTGCATATCGCAACTGGTACTGTTTCATCAAAGGAAATTGCTGAGGATATCAAGAATGCACACACAAAGGATAAAAGTGACTCTGCCACGTTCAGGAGCAAAAAGTTGGAGTGTGATGAACCAACAAACAAGTTCCATGGTTCCATGAAAAAGCTGACAATATTATTGTTGTTGGTGTGTATCATTGTGAATTATGACCTGAAAGATCTGATGTGCTTTCCATTTTGCTCATCCACTTTGTCACTAGCCAAACCTGATGGAAGTTTTAGAAAAACCAACAAATCTGCTCTGGCCACGAACACGAAGAAAGACGCTCGACTGCAGGATTCTCTCACGGCGCACTCTGTCACAACCGTAGACCGAATAGCCCAAGTAGCGGAATGTACCTATCGCCCTGTCAAAGTGGCTTGCTTTCGGACCGGAAGAAGCATGGCAGACGTCATATGGACACAACGATGGCTGTCTACAAAAGACATGTTTGAGAAAGTAGGCATAACTTTCAATGGAATAGATATTCAGCGGCATTTCACACCATCGACCACCAACCTTTAGTGAACATTCTGGATACCATAATCATGGGGCACTAAGAGGGATTAAAACAGCTCCCATTGGACAAAACCTGGATAGACACAAAAATTAGTGGAGCAGCCAAACACACCACATTATGCCTTAGCACACCCCAAGGGGAAAGTCCTAATCATGTTGTCTTCCTCCTGTACACGGAACATGCCATTGGAGAAGTAATAAAATCTGCCCACCATTATTTCCAGGTATTAGATCTCACTACCTTACAGACGTTGCTTATGCTGACGACATTGATTTCATCACTATGTCCCCCATAGGTGTCAGTGGAATTCAACAAACATTACAGAAGTACAATCTCTTTGTAAATGTAGGAAAACAGACATGACAACACTGACGGCCAACAGGTACCTTTCGCTTTCCTTCTTTCCGTGGCCTCGCTTGTTCTGATGCCCATAACGGTACTGGATGAACGAAAAATAATTTTTAATAACAAAGGACATCATAGTCTGGAATATGTACTTTCCCAGGCAAATAAAGATATACGTACTTATCATAAAATACGTTTTTAACGTACTAGTTGGCAGCTATGGAGATGGATTGAAAGAGAGGGAGAGGGAGGAAGGGAAGGAAAGGGAGGGAAGGAAGGCAGAGGAAGGAAGGGAAGGAGGGAGCGGAAGGGAGAAAGGGAAAGGGAGGAATAGGGAAAGGGAGAGAGAGGGAGGAAAAGGAAAAAGGAGTGAGGGATGGGGATTGAGAGGAAGCGAGGGAAGGAGTGAGAGAAAGAGGAGGAGGGAGAGAGAGAGAGATAGAGAGAGGGAGGGAAATGGAGAAGTAGGGCAAAAACACACCAAACGACCCTAAACATATTGACCAATGTTTTAAAACGTTTAACTGTGACGAATAAATAATTCAACGGGCATTGGCAGACTATGATAATAATTTTGGGGTGGTAAGGAATTGTGGGATATGCAGCATGAGAATGAAGAGACAGGTTGCGTCAATCCAGGCAGTTGCCTTTCAAAAATAAACATGTCTATACTTTGTTTTTTGAATTATTGACTTTTTATTTATTATTAATTAATCCATTTTAATCAATTAATTGATTTATTTATTTTTATTTACATTTTGTTTGGGGGATTTTTGTTTTGTTCTTTTGTTGTTGTTGTTGTTGTTGTTGCTGTCGTTGTTTTGTTTGATTTTGTGCCGGGTGTTTTCTGTTTATCTTAAAGGAATTTTGTTGGGGTTTTTTGTGTTTTTGTGAGATTTTTAGTTTGTATTTTTAACCTCATATCAGAAATTTCAATAAATGCCGATGGTGATAAGAAGGTACCGCTTCTCTATTGTCTTGTTTTGATCACCGGATAGCTGAGGAGTGTGAAAGGACTCTGGATTTTTAAATCAATGAAGTGCTTAAAGCTTATCAAAAAGTTAGATCGGGGCCCCGAAAAAAATCAAATGAATTAAGATCATATTTTAATGAACTTTCTAGATTTGCCTCTAAGATATCTCTCTTTTCACCCCGGTAGTATCCATGTTATATCAATAGAATTAAATCATACTGGATTGAAAATCTCAGTCTACACTGTGACCAGACTCAAATTCTTGGCCTGATGATTTATTCTTAAAAACGAAATCGTCATAAAAAATTCTATCTTTTGTCTACATATTTTACGTAGATGTATATGTATACATACACACACACACATATGTATATATATTTTTTCTTTTTTTTTATTTGTATATGAATTACTTCTTTTATCACAGATGTACAACTAAATAATTTCTTATTTCATTGATTAAGAAAGTGAATCTTAATCTTAATCTTAATAGATTGCTATAGTGCTTAATGTAAGCCTTATGGGGTTTGATGCGCCATTCATTGAATTAGTCATCTGTTTGCCACAAATTATACCACAGGCAAAGGAGAGCGAATAAGAATTATAAAGGTTAAGCAGATGAGAAAGAATAGGTGAAGGAGATATTAAGTGAGAAAAAAGGAAAAGCTTTTTACACTGCAATTTCCACTTTATTTTCTCAAAGCCCTTTACAGGGGGCCCGAGCCAACAGCGCATAACATGCAGGACTAAACAGACCGCCTGTCAGGCCATAGTATATTTTTCGTTTTGTTTTTGGACAGGGATGACACTGTTTTTCTAAATTTAGTCCTGAGTGTGGTGAGACAATGTGAATAAAGAGCCTTTTCCAAGGACTCAACTTCTCACGGCGCCGAGTGGGACTCGAACCCACGACCTCACGGTCTCTAAGCGAATTGTCTGCCACTAGACTTCGAAGCCGCACGAAGAAGGAAGAGGAGGAGAGGTGATGGCAGAAGGGTGAAGAAGGGCAAGATGATGGAGTCAGATAGGTCGAGATGAACACACACACTCACACACACAGACACACACACACACAAAGTCCGACTAATAGAAATGAAAAAAAAGCTCAAATATAGTACAGGAAATGAATCTCTTTGATGTCCATGCTGTAAGAATAGAGCCCCAGGGGGAGTGTAATGACTGGTTTGCTCTGTGTAGCAACTTCTCATTTCGGAATCAAACTTTTGTAGATCTGGCGATTGATACATCAGAGTAGTGCGTTAAAATAGAGAAAGAAAAAAACCCCCCACCCAAATACAAGTAAAAGAAAATTCAGCAGCAAGAGTGGTAGCTGCAGCAGCAGTAACAACAACAACAACAACAACAACAACAACAACAACAACAACAACAACAACAACAACAACAAAGGAATGGTTTTCTGAAGCTGGTTTGTTTCTTTTACCACTTCTTATCAAATAGTGCTTACCTTCTGGTTTGCAATTTTATTGCAAAGAGTTTAAAGATCATGTTTGGAGACTGATTGGTATGTAAAAGATATTTCCTTTCATGTAAAGAATTATGACTTCGGCTTCTTTAAATTTTTGGGAGGGTCGAGGGGGTGGGGTGGGGGCGGAGGAGGGGTCTTCGATACGATAATGTTGTAGATGTTAAGAGTATATATACTAGGTGAAGAATATTCCAAGTGCCTCATATGTTTTTCAATGTCTTTTAAAAAATGGTTTGTGTGCATAATATCTTTGGGATGAGGTAAACTGACTTACTGGCATGAAGCTGGCTCGCTGCCTGATTATCGGACAAGGCCGCCTCAGCCGCTTTGATTTTCGAGGAAAGGATGTCATCCACCTTTCTCTGTCCAATGGTTCTTAACTTAATTAGACCCTCTGATGTTCTGAGGCTGACATTCTGCTCTGAGGGGGTTTAATTGAACTAAATTATAGTGTGTTCGTAGCAGTTAGCTTTTCGGATTTTTTTTAAACCTGTGGTAGGTCGGTAGCGCAGTTGGTAGAGCGGCTGACTGCCATGCAAGGTGGCCCGAGTTAAAACAACACGGGTCACTGAACGAAATCTAATTTTTTTCATTATCCATCAGGCGATACAAAAAAAAAATAAAAAAAATTAGATCTGGTTCAGTGACCCATGTTGTTCTGGTCTCATGGTAATCTCAGTTTCAATTTCTGCATACACTTTGGTGCCTTTGGTGAATTAGTGTTGGAGTCTTCAGAGTTGGGGGTCCATGGGAGAATGCTGTTGGAGGGATGTTGTCGTGATCACCAGCCTAGGATGGTGTCTCACTAAGTCCGGCTCCGCGACTATGCTAATGGCGTCGTAAGCAGGGGACTTAAAGGTGTTGTCAGGGAAGACACGAGTGAACACCACCGAAGTGATTCAGCAGCAGTGCAGGGCCATTCTTTTGGTGGCTGCAGGGCTACCCGACATTTATACCACCCCTATGGACTTTTGGCGCAGGAAATGCGACAAGAGGAGCTTGGTGCGGTTGGGATGAGCATTGTAAGAAAATCAGGACAGTGCCGTCACTAAAAAAATTGAGATTTGAAAAAAATCTTTTGGAGGGAGGTATGACCAGACTGGATAATAGTTTGTAGTTTGTCATCAGAAGGTGGCTTTTCTGATTTTTGTACTGCTTAATCGCATAGTAGGAAGGATTTAAGTTGGTAATCGAAAATCCTAGAAGAGCATGTCGATGAGCTGTTACCAAGACAAAATAAATTCCTACCATGCCTTCTATCCTTCTATTCTATCTCTTCACAACTCTCCGAGTCCAACGCTCGGTTGTTTCAGGAAGGGCATCCAGCGTAATACCCTGTCACATACGTTTACATCTTCTTACATCTTACATTCTTCCGATGCCGTTAGACATCACAAAGCGCCTCAACATTCACAAACCCGCCACCTCTGCCCAGTGCCGATGTCATTACTCATCTCCTTGTGGTCATTCCCATTCGCCCTCGCTTCGCACAAGATTTTTCTTTTAAGTGTGCCCTTTGGGCGATCTCTCTCTTTTTTTTTTTTAACTATGAGGGAAGTTTGGTACTCCAAAATATGGCCATGCAGGAGTACCGAGCTGCGGTTATATCAGGACCCGTCCCGTTTCTTATAAGGAGAAAGATGCGGCTTGATGACGACCGGATCATCAGATGATGACTCTATGCCTGCTTCCCGATATTTCCCATTCTAGAGCTTGTCTTGTGAGTCTTAAGTTGTCTCACCTGCATACATTCCAATAAATTATGTCCATCTCATCTTCCTAATCAATTTTGACATTGATGTCTGACCATCAAGTTTTCTTTTTTTTTTTTTTTTGTTTCCTTGAACCCATCGCATATTATGGATAAAATTTTTGTCAGACTCTTGTTGTCGAATCGCAAACTTTTACTGTACTTAGGAAAGGTTGGAAGGCTGTGGCGGCCACATAAACCGTTAGTAATAATAAGCCGGAACGAGGAAGATTCTATCGCTTCAGACAGAATTCCAAAGGCGAAAACCGTCATAGAGATGACGTCATAGCTGAATTAGCAGTTTGTCTCTCGCTTATTATATTTCTATGACAAGAATCTTAGTCATGTGTGTTCTATACATGCAAACAAATAATAAATAGGTATGACATTCTCTTTGAATTATACGGCTCCTTTATCGGGCATACTTAACGAACGCCCTACATCGTCAGAAATATTGAAACGCCTGCAAAATGAATTGGTTTGAAGACGATATTCTTCGTAACCTCCTTCGCTATTTGCGGCTTTCCCATCACACAAACAAACACACACACAAACACACAAAAGCTGACAGTGACACTGTCACACACAAGAGCCAGAAATGTCAAGTGGCCTTTCAATCGGAAATGCCATTCCGAAAAAAATAAAGCAGATATTTCATATTTCATAATGAAGAAAATAATAATATGAAATAACCGGTAAATCTGTTCCAATATGAAAGCAATGCTATGGAGATTCAAATAATGCACAATGGTTTTTTTTATTATGTTATTTTCATAGGGTTGGAATGAAATACCCCTTTTTAAGTTGTGGGGTCCTGAAACGATTGGTGCTGGAAATGCCCGACTGTTAATGTCCATATACATGTTTTAGAAGGCGATTAAGGCTTGAGTGAGAGCTTCCCTTCTCATCTTTACATCTTCTGTCAGGCTTTGTTTTATGCCTTTGAATTTTGCTGGGAGAGGGAAGGAGCTTTTTATTCCGTGGCTTTCCCTTATTTGTATGCCTTGCAAGACGTAAAAGTCTATTGGGGTCTCATGTGAGCTAGATGACCGGAATTCACTTGTACTTGAAGAGAGATTTAAAATTCTGCATGGCTATCATGGCACACAGGTTGGAGCTCTGGAAAGATGAATTGATGGCATTTGTACATAAAGAGTGGTCTAAAATTCTGGATGTTCATTGTGGTGCACAGTTTAGGACTCTATCTAAATGACTGAGGGCATTTGTACATAAAGAGTGGTCTAAAATTCTGGATGTTCATCGTGGGGCACAGTTTGGGGCTCTATCTAAATGAACTGAGGGCATTTGTACATAAAGAGTGGTCTAAAATTCTGAATGGTTATCGCCGTGCACACATTGGGGCTCTATCTAGATGAACTGATGGCATTTGTACATTAAGAGCGGTCAAAAATTCTGGATGGTTATCGTAGTGCAAAGTTTGGGGCTCTATCTAGATGAACGTACATAAAGAGCGGTCGGAAATTCTTAATTTGTTGTTTCTTTTTTTTTCTTTTTCTTGAGAGACGACATTATTTGGTTCTGTAGACCAACCATCCATTTAGTCTTTGGGTTGCCTTATATTGTTATGTACTCGTATTGTGCTTATTACATATTTTAAACACAATGTGAACCCTTGTCAGCGCCCTGCCCAAAAAGATGGGGGGGGGGGGGTCTAAAAAACACATCCCTTGAGGGGCTTATGGTAAAGGAGTAATTCTCCTCGTTATCGTCTTATTCATCCCCTTTTAGATGAAGATGGCTTTGAATACTTTCATGAGACATTTTGTTCTCTTTTCACGCAGGATGTGAAATGTCTGACCCCTTTATCGCCAGATGTGATCAGCAGACAAGCAACTATAAATATTGGTGAGTGAACCTGGCAGGAAAGTCATTGCCCTGTACATGGCAATAGTCAGGAATACTGAAGAGAAAGGGAACATTCTGGTTTGAATTTTGGCATGACACAGGCATCCTTTTTAAAGATTACATCATATTTCAAATTTTTGGGATATTTCAGCTGTAAGCTGTTGAATTGAAAGCCCAACTGTGACTTTGTTGGAGCAGAATTGAGGACCTAGTAAAAGTGGTCTTACTCCAAGTTTTCTTGGTTTTGAGATGGGATTTAAGATTTAAGCTTAGTTCATTTAAAAGGTGACCCAAGTAAACAAAGCAAAATATCTCGCCCTCAATAGTGGTATCAGAGTAAGACCATTGTTGTACATCAAGTGTAAGTACTGGTCCACACAGTGTGTGTGTGATAACTCCATGTAGATCAAAACTGGTGTTAGACCACTCTTATTCTAAGGTCCTTAAGAACAGGAAAAGAAAAAGGAGAGATATAGGGTGAAAAGTTAGGTGACTCTGAGTCAATGAAATAAAGTAAACTTTAAAAATTCCTATGTTCTACATTCATTTAGTTGTACTCCTTTAAGAAAACATGACAATAGATGCTGTAATTTTATTGGGGCAGTGATGGGTGTTGTAGTTATTTAACATAACCTGTGTTACCTTTTGGCCGTAGCTTGGGTGGCATGTTTTTAGAAATAGCTTGTGATAGATCATTTCAATGTATTCTACCGTAGTTCTGATTGGAACCAGAGTACAAAGAGGACAGACAACACATTTAGACCAGTGGAAAGAAAAAGGAATTAGCTTATGCTCACATTTGTCATCATGTTCAATAGAAGTAGACAAAAAAATTTCCTTTCCACAATTCTTATACTATGTTTTGAACATTTTGACAAAGGCAGATAGATTCATAAAGCAATATTTAAGATATGTAAGTCATTCATATTTTGCAGTGAATACATCTTTGCAAGATATGTATATGATATCTTAATCTCTATTTTGTGATAGAGCATCAAAACGGCGTATTTATCGTAAAAGGACTGAAATTGGATGACCTCCTCACAATTACTTTCATGACTGAATTTACGCTAAGACAAAATGACCAACCTCAGTTAAGTCTCACTTCATATATTATTTACTCTATACCAATTTCAGAATTGAACAAAGTATGAATTTGTACAATTTCTTCAGATTAGTTCATTTCAACGGGTACGCTTCCATAGATGAAACATGTATATTAACATGATGAAATTTCCAAGTTACTGGGCCATTTCTATTTGGAGAAAAAAGGATCTTAAAGTTATGAATGTCTTTTATGTAATGGTTAGTTTTCTGTAAATAATTAAGTCAATGCTCTCATATGTATGGTTTACGATTATGGTTTGCGCCTATAGCTCATGTAAGTTTCATTATTATTGTATGACATATCCCAGTGTGGTTATATCATGATGTATTTATTATTCATAAATAGTCACTTTATGTTATACAATGCCTTCTTAGATGTATTTTTATTAGGTATGACAGGGTTTTAAGTAGAAGTGCCCAGAGTTTGTGTTGTATTTGAGAATGGGTGCTCTTAAAAGGTCCATCATTATTACTACTAGTATTATGAGTTCTTATCCAGCAACGGTTATGAAGACACACGACAACTTTTGGCAAAGGCTCACATTTGTTGACAGTGGGTCCAAACAATTCCTTTTGCATAGATACATTCCTTTTTTTTAAACTGAAACAAAGTGAACGTGCTCATCTGTTCTAAAGTACATCACGTTTGAGACATATCATCTAGATTTCTGTTTGCGTTTTGATGGACTTCAATGTAGCCGTTTCCTTAATTTAGTTTTTGCTTCTTCTCTTTTCAGGTACAATCGGCCACGTGGCTCATGGAAAATCTACTGTAGTTAAGGCCATTTCTGGTGTTCAGGTATGAAGAGTCATTTTAGAAGTCTTTTTTTGTTGTGTGTGTGGTTAAAAGTATAATTACAAAGAAAAGTAAAATGTCTAGAGATATCTTCAAAACAATTTCCCCAGAACTCATCACATTTTCAATCTCATCTTCTTAATTTAAAAAAATAAATTCCTTTTTCTTTATTCAGACTGTCAGATTTAAGAATGAACTGGAGAGGAACATTACAATCAAACTAGGCTACGCTAATGCAAAGGTGAGTTTTTCCTCTTTTGTATAACTCACTTTTGTTTGGGATTTCTCTGTATGTGTGTATGTGTGTGTGTACATTGGAAACTCAGTAGGTTTACCATTTAAGATTGATTGTAAAAGGAGAGATGAATATAACTGTCACAATTACCACAAAGACTGCTACTTTTTATGAAAGTTGGAATCGGGCTATTTTTAGATAACATACACAAAGGAAACTGTCTTCATCCGTTCTTCACCAATACTTGTCAACACTCCTGTGGTTTCAGATCTACCAGTGTGATAATGACGCATGCCCAAGGCCTGATTGCTACAGATCTTGTGGCAGTGTCAAGGAGGATTCCTTTGTCTGTGACAGAGCTGGTTGCTCTGGAAGATTTCGGTTGAAAAGGTCAGTATAGGAATTGCCGAATCTTTTCACTTGGCTTTTCTAACAAAGGAATTTTTACTATTAATGACTGAATGGCAGTTACAATTTAGAAGCAATGTATTTGGGTCATTCTTTTGGAATTATACATTATAGACTACATATATCTTGTAAGAATTTCATACAGTGCTAATATTGTAGCTTCATATTACCATCCACTTACAACAATGTTCATCTCTCTCTCTCTCTCTCTCTCTCAAGTGGCATATCCTTTCCAGGATGTGGCCTTCATGACTGCCATCTTGAATTCATATCTGTCCTGCGCCATCTTTCCTGCAGTTATGATGTCTGTGTGCAGGTTTTCTTGGATGTCATCACTCCATCTTCT
>JAOWAY010126965.1:0-10814 GCA_028565895.1 Goniobranchus geometricus
TTCCATGCCTGGCTCATTTATACGCATTATGGAGGGATACGTATTACTGAGGTACTTAATACCAAGGTTCTACTGTACCTAACTGTCACATTTTACTTCACCGCAGTTTCAACATTTCCCTTGACATTTTTTTTTTCAAATGCTTCAAAAAAGACAAATAAAAAAAGAAAACAAAAAAAAAACCAACACACAAATAAAAAAAAAACAACTCATCAGTTAACAAATGTATCAAAATGTGCAAAGGAACGACGGGCTTGAACATGAGAGAAAAGAGTGAAAATCAGGTATTTGTGTTGAGGTTAAGGAAGGTCGTTTTAAAAAATGGGAACAAAAATAAATTATGTTAAATTTAAACCAAAATGAGAAAAAAGAAAGGAAAACTAACCCAACAGCCTTGTTTAGCATTTCTGATCAAGACTTGATCAAACTTTGACATTTTCAATAAGGTCACATTAACACTTTTCTTGCCCTAGTTGTATTTTTTAGACAAGTATTCCCCTTTCTTATCATGGCAGTAAGTGACCCAGTCAATGTATATTTTTAAGGCCTCATTAAACATCACTCTTGACACTTCTTTCAGCTTCATCTGTCGAAGATGTTCAGTCTGAGGTTCTTTTTTAATGAGACATTATGATAGGCCACTTGACTGCTTTTTTCTCTTTATTCCATTTTCGTTAAAAGTTCTGTTACTTATGGGGGTAGGGGGAGGTTGACATAGTTTCTTTTCTTGTTTTTTTTCTCCTTTTTCACCCTATTCTCAGGAAGGAAGAATTTTCAGGGTTGAGAGACTCAGATTCTGATCTTATTGGTTGGCCTAACAATTGATAAAGCTATAAATTTTGGAGAGGCTCTAAATCTGCAGCAAGCACAAGCTTCACTAAAGCTAATAATGGTCAATGGTGGAGTTATGATGGCAGTGATGAAGAAGGAGATCCTGGACCTAGTGGTAAGAATTCAAGTGGGTGGTATGTCCCTTCATCACAAACATATCAGAAAATTATCAATTAAGAAGTAATGAGAAATTTCAAGCATGTTTTCTCCCTAAATAATCTAAGGGTAACTGTCCCCACATCAAATTCAAAAATTTCATAATGATCCATCTGTTGGTTATCATGCTATTCTATATTAAGTGAAACAAAGCCATTTTAAATATTGTAAAGAATTTCCTTAGGCAACTGAGAGAAAATATCACTGACTTGTCAGGCAAGAAAAGTGTTAAATCACAGCAAATTAACAAAGGTGTTCTGGAGATGTTTAAGAGAAATGATGGCAGGAATGGAAAACTTACCTTGATGGTCCATATCTCTCATATCTGTTTGAGATGGGAGAGGTGTATACTTGGATCCAGGTGAAATTGATTGAGACATTTGGCTGTCCTAAGAAAAAAACAAGAGTTTGGTATTGAGGTTGTGTAGATCTGTGAAAATCTTAAACAAAAAGCCATCACACAATTCAAACCTAAGTAAAATTGTGAAACAGTATGGCATGGTCACATCCAGTAGCTGATTGCTAGATTTTAACCTTGCGAAGGCGAATGATCTTACCGCAAGTGTGGTTCTATGTCAAGGCCTTAAGGACCTACGTCCATTGTAAACATGTGTATCTCACGATTGCAAGCTCCTATTGGATGGTTGAAAACTTATCTCATTGGCTATTCCCCAAAAGCAAAACAGTCTCAATTACTCTCGCCACAAATTCAGTACCTGCGCACTTCTTAGTTAGGGTCACAGTTTCATTTGGATCTAGCGGGTAGGACTAGTGGTAGTAGTGATAAATGGACAGACTTACTCACCAATGTTAAAGGAAAGACCGAACTGATGCTTGAATGTTCATAAAACTACACATTTTCTTTGTTTTCTTTTTCTATAATGAATTTTTTTCATCGCAATTAAACAATTTCTTATCATTTCAAACAAGAAATGTTTGATTTTGGGAAGAGATATGTCCCTTCACTTAGATTTATAAGCTGAACAGGAAGAGAGTGGTTTGGCACAAGGAGTAGAATTGTAGAAGGCTCTCAGGCAGTCAAATAATAACTGGCATGAAGCTTCATGAAATCTCTGCATGTGCAAAAGGAAATACAAACAAATAACTTACTGCTTCATCTGCATCTTTTGGCCTGATCACTTTCATGAATGGTCCAACACGTTTGGCTTCAGCTAGTTCATTCAAGGTCACTTGAGTGGAATCCAAAAACTTCAAATTTTGTAGTTTGTAGAGAACACAATATCTGAGTGACAAAATTGTGATACATATGAAAATATTAACCAAAGAGAGATTCAAATTTTGTATGATCTTATATAAACAATGATAAACAACAAATACCCATGTGTCAAATTCTAAAAGTTGAGACATCAAAAAAATACACCTGCAGAAACTATAATTTACTAGACAAAAACAAGACCATATTGAGGCCTTTGGACTTATCTTTGGACCAATAACTCTTGGGACACAACTAAGAAGGTTACCAAAGGGCAGTAGTAAATGGAATATGAATGTGAATGACCTATGCCCCATAAGAAATAATGTTATACACCAGAAGCTGGTTTCATTTTAGAGCAAGATTTTTAAAAAATTGGAAACATAAAACACTCATAAAGCATAGGCAAGTGAGATTTGGGGATAAGTTAAACTTCTTATCACATCGGCGTTGGCAGTTCACCCTTCCACAGTCTACTGTCAGTTACCTGACACATGAGGCCCCGAATGAAAATGTCAGATAAACAAACATATCAGATATTCTGCCCCTGATGAAAATGTTAGACAAACAAACACATTAGATATTCCGCCCTGATGAAAATGTCAGATAAACAAACATGTCGGATATTCAGCCCACCGATGGAAATGTCAGATAAACGAACATGTCAGTTATTCCGCCCCCAATGAAAATGTCAGATAAAAAAAATATATTGGTCTTCCACCCCGATGAAAATGTGAGATAAACAAACATGTCGGATGCGTGAACTGATTCAGGGTAGGCCTTATGAACAGTGATGTGTAATGCAAATTCAATTAATCTTAGTGTTATTCCTGGATGTCTCACTTTGTCTTCAATAAATGTACTCTTTTTAATGTTGGCTGTGATGCCAACTTTTTTTCTCTTTGCTGTTCTACTTCCATTTTCCCAATATTTTGATCTCCGATTGATCTCTGATTATGGTGCAGTAGAGAAGAAGTAAGCAAATGGAAAGTATTGTAACCATCCTCCAATTCTATAATCAATAACTAAAAACTACATACATAATCATAACTTTAAAATCATATTAAATGGGCAAAATGGTGCCTTAAAAATAATCCAGATTGCCATACTGTCAATAAATCTGTTGACAGGTGGCCTTCAGCTCATGCCCATTTTCATGGTATGCATCGATAGTCAATCTTTTGTCCTCCAGCTGGTTTGATGGAAGTGCGGACAGCAATCAAACAGTGCATTACATAAGGAATGATCAAGGGGTGCATTGTGGCCAGTCTTATTTTTCAATGAAATGTGACGGCTAAGTTAACCACTTCAATGAAATAAAAGGGTCGTTTGTCCATCAGTGCCGGAGTTGTTGGACAACTTGATATTTTTACCCGACAAAAGTAAATATATAAGCACATTTTTTGTTCTTGACTAATATGTCAGTTACAAGAGCATGTAAGATAACTGGCAGTCGGGTAATTGGCAGTAGGCTGTATATCCGTTGGTGAGATCCCACACAGGACATGCCTTGTGAGGTGCATCCGAGATAGTGAAAGGTTAAGCCTAACCTCATATGCACTATACACAAATAAAATAAGGCCAAACTGTTTCTTCCAAATCAATGCAGTAATGGTACACATTACCACTGTGGGACCTTGCTAAATGAAACTGGATTGCTTTAATGGCTAAAAGGGGATACAGGCACTGGCCAATGGATGGCCTTCATTGTTGACTACCTACCAGAAGGTTCAACGTTATGAGCACAGCTTTTCTATATTCCATGTACTGTTTTGTGAGGTGGAAACTACAGAAAAAGGGAAATTTGAAAAGCCCAGTCACCTGTATCTCTGGTAGTCCTCATCGTCTTTATCACTTGATGACAGCTGATTTGGACACGCCTCATTACCAAGGAGACTCAAGTAGGTAAGGCAAGGATATGCTGAGCACAGCTGTTCCAAAAGCTTGTTGAGATCTGCAAACTGAAAAAAAAACCCATGAAAAACACACCAAAGAATTAAATCATGATAAAATCATAATTATTGATCCTATGCACAACACTCAAAAAAGTTAGACCGATAAAAATCTAAAGAGATATGTCACGTCAATAACCAATAGAAACCAGTATAGATAATGCCAGAAAAGCCGTATTTCTCGAAGTCAATCTTTTTGTCCAGTCCTGCTCCAATTTTGCTTTTGATAATAGCAAAGAATATAACCCCCCATGTAAGCTCCTTCTTTTCACTTAAATCGATCTTTTAAAATCTGGAAACAACCAGTATTTATCAGAAAGTGCATAGGATTCATTTCTATATGAATTATAGAGCATTTCGGTGCAGGAATAATTTAACAATACATGTATTTCTTATTTTGTAGATTCAACATCATTTTTCAACATGGTCAGTGACAGTGCTATTTTTCCATGTTTTTGTGATGCCACATATGAGCCATAAGGTAAAGTAGAACTCAAATGGTCACCCAGTCATGGTATTCTGACACCCTGCCAACCAGTCTTGGAATTTTTCTCATAATGCTGAGCACCAAGAGACACAGTTATTGAATTACCATTTTTAAAGTCTTAGATATGCCTCGATTGGGATCGAACCTGTGACCTCCAGGTTCCAAAGTGAACGCTCTACCACTAGACCATTGGACCGGTATTTCCCGGCAAACATACAGCCAAAGAATGATTACGATTAAAGTGGTCATCAGTCTGTGTCTCAGCACCAAATAAGGATCAGGACTTCTGCTTTACCAGTGGTTAGCGGCAGTATTGCATGTTAAGAGTTATGGTGTTTATTACATTACCGGTACTTTAACTTACTTTATTTTTGTTGATGGTTAAAGTTTGAACTTGTTTCAAGGGGGGAAAGACAACTGAGTCATCCAGATCATTGTTATCAAGAATCAACTCTTTCAGAAACTTGAAGTGCTGCAAGCCTTTCAGAGATCTTATTGAAGGAAACAGAAAGAAATAAAATAAAAGCAAAAATCAAACATAAATCATTGCACAAACAAGAGGACAAGCGGGTCACACAATCATTTTACTTATTTATGGTTAGATACACATGAATCATGTCACCAACAGTACGATGAAATGGGCAGATTTTTCAACTCATAAAGATTATTAATATCTTTTCAATTGTGAACAGAGTACGATATACAGTCCAAATCACTTTTTTCTGAGAGACTATCTTCTTCATCATTGCTTGGTTGATTTACAAGACTGGCCTCGATTTCATAATGTTCAGAGATATATGAGATAACACTTTTGGATGCTGTACTAAGAATTGTGCCCAAAATCATGATTAAATTGATGCCATATAAGCTAAAGTGTAATGAAAACATGCATATATTTCATATACTTCTTCAAGAGAGGGCCACACTAAAAGTCAAATCACCATCCCGACATGTAAGAAAAAATAAACAACTTTGATAACCTGATTTAAGACATGAGAATTTGGTCCCCATGGCTCAACGCGATTCTTGATAAGGAGGATAAAAAGTCTACTGGGATTTTATGCAAGCTGCTCAGGACAAGCAAAGAAGCTCTTAGGTGTAGAAGTATAGACAAAGTCTATGCATGTTTGAGATAAAAGAAGATTTTTGATTTACGTTAGCTAAAGATCAATTTTCATTTTACATGTACTTTGCGGATAGTCCTCATGCATTTATTACTAGCCAAATAAGCTGTGCGTTGGTGCTGGCAAATAGAGAAAAGGCAGATAACTCAAAATGTACCACAACGCAAAGGTGTCCTATGAGGATTTGCTCCTCTTGTAAAAACATCATTAACGAACGATTTTCATACTATCCCACCTAGCCTCAACCCATTACCTTTTAAATACAAATGAATAGAAAGTGCATGACTGTAAAATCTGATGAGGACACCCTTTCTTTAAAGAGAAAAATAAAATTGTGATTCTTACCACTTGTTAAATACTGAAAAAACACTAATGTATAATTTGCACACGAATCTAAAATCCAACAGTCTCTCTTTTTTTTAATGATCTCTCGATATAACTAAGAATTAAAAATCAGTTTGGTTTCAAAGGCTGTAATTCACATAAAATAAACTTGAAATGAAAATATGTAAACAGGGACCATATGAATTTCATGTAAACAAAATAAGTATCATTTTTTTCTTATAATGCTGCAAGAGGCAATCCAGTCCATGCTGCCTTTCACTTTAAGCATGATCATTGGGAAGAAGCTTAGGTGTGTTTAATACAGAACGTACTTGAGTTGAAAAGAGACATAATCCAGAGATTTCCATGAGAAAAATTTCAAGGATTATTTCAGAACATTTCCTTAGATGGCCAATCATGACACAGCAGACTACATCCTGAGCCTACTACTGACTGCTAACACAATATGATGCCATATTCATTCACCACCCTCATCCCCTCTCGCATGTGATATAAACCGCTTTAATTACAATATGTTAAGAAAATTCCAGGACTCTCCCTCATTCACATTCCTTACTTTCTGCTTCTCTTTTATCTCACACTCAAAGCCAAATGACAGGGTTGTTCAATGGGTCAAGAAATAGGGAGTGGATACCAATAATTAACAATCAGAATCAGACACTGTATCGTAACAAAGTGTGTCAGAAGCTGAAGTTACCATGCATTTATAAAGTCATGTAGTTTATATAAGTAAAAATTTGGTAAGAGCCATTTAGCGTGCTTAAATCTGAAATGTGTTTAATGGTGGTATGTTTAAAGGAAGCATGGACTGTACCTGTTAAAAACCACATGTATATAAGTAGTTCATAAAAGAAGGAATAGAAAAACAGTGTACACTTCTTACTGTAGTCTGTTGTAACTTAAATCTAAATGGGATGTTATATTACAGTAGTCCTCTAAAATCTGTTGGGGAATGTACTCAACATCTTTTCCCAGATATGTCAGCTGAAATACAAAGAGGAAAATAAAATGAAACCAAAGTCATTATTTGAGTATAATATAATAATTATTCATCCTAAAATTAATAGCTTTGAAAGGTCCTCAGAAAATCAATAAATTGTTTGTCATTCATCACTGCTTTGACATCCAACAGACGACAAGCCCCCACAGTGGATTTCTGCCACATCTAAAGGACAGAACTTTGATTTCATCCTGTCTACCATAAACCATCTCATTGTTAATATTGTTGATTTCTCTGATAAAATTTGTTGTAAAGGTTATGAACCGAAGGCTGGTTTCAGTGTATCTTGTAAACATACCTTTCATTTGATGCACTAAAAGCAGTGTCTATGAGGCAGAGCTAGAAAAGCAGGAATCAACTGGAGTGGAGCAGCAAGAGCAGCCCAAATAGAATGTGCTGGAGAGGAGTCATCAGTGGCCTATGCTTTGTTTATATGAAGAACAATTCTTTTTGTTTAAACTAAATGCCAGAAGAGATCACTTGTAGTCATACTCTGAATTAGACGACGCTGACCAGGAGAAACTCACTTTCCTATGTACTCATGACTTCAAACAGACACACAAAATCTTTTTTAATCAGCATCCCCTTATTCTAAAAGAGGGCTGATAAACAAGATTGCTGCTTTCGCTGATTATTAGTACTGGATTATTGACAGTAATTTTGTATTAGAATAAAAAATACAAACACACATCCTCAAAGTGACACTATACAATATTATAGGCAGACATAAACATACACACACAAAGTTAAAAAAACAACTTACAAAAAACAAAATACTAAAAGTCTATGCATCTCACGTAAATAAAAAAACAATGCAATTAGAATTAGAGTCGAACCTGCCGAAGATGACCACCGATGATCATGAACAAAAGTGGTCATCTTGAAATGGTAATTGTCATAACATGTGGGGGAGAGGCGGGGGAGAACAAGTCCCTGCTTCTTACTAGATCTACATGTGATTTTGTAAGTGATGAAGAAAAGTAAGGATCTTGCTTGTTCAGATGATCACTTCAATGAGACAGCAGACTGACATTTCTCATAACCTTATCGTACAACATAATTATCAATCGATGCATCAAAGGCTGTAACTGTAATGTGCTTGCTAAGCATGAAACGATTATCACTCTGGTGCCTTACCATATTGGATTATAGTTATATCGTCAATGTCAGTCACATCAGAGAGACACTCTAGACGTCTGTACAAGACTGATTGACCCATCTTTTTACCTACATGACAGACCCCACTCTCTCTTACCTGTACCTGCATTGTCATTGAGAAAGCTCAAGCTAACCAATGGATACACATGATGATGAATCACTTGACCAATAAGTAGCAGACAGGGATAAAAATCAGAATGACTAGATGACGCTTAATTAGGGCAAGTGTGTCGCCTACAGCGTCAAAATGACAGACCAAAGCTTGCCAAAGCCATCAATTTGAATTTGTTCCGACCAGTCATCTTGAGCAGGTTTGTAGTGTGATTCATCACTGAAAATACATGGTTGCAGTCAGGTTGAGCAGGTGGTCGTCTAATACAAAGATAAAACTTGGGAAAAAACCAAGGCGGCTGATGAAGAGTGGTTGTCTTATACAGGTGATCATTAGGACAGGTTCGACTGTAGTCTGGAAGAGAAGGAATCAGGCTCATCCGATGTTACACGCCACCTCTGGTCATGGCTGTGAGAGCAAAATATATATCTTACTGACAACAGCCAAAACAGTGACAACAGCCAAAACAGCTCCAGGCACTCACATATATAGGGGTCAGCTTTGATTATATTGTAGTTGGTGCTGAGGTATGCAGGCTAATGGTTTGAGGGTTAAAATGCTTCTTACGGAAATTGGTAAATTTAAATAAGCCAAGCAATAAGTCCTACAAAGCCTTTTCATTTTTTTTTTACTTTTACACTTGGGCTTTGTGCCGTTTAACTGTTCTAAAATGCTCACATTCCTTCATCTGAAAACTCTTTGCAAAAGAGGAATAAAAAAACGACTTGTCTCCTATTAAACATCTAGAGTCAAGCTTTTTTTTTCAAGCTCTCTTGGTGTAGGCCTTCACTACAGTGCTTTGCCTCTTCTCGGCCTTGAGAGAGTGCAAGTGCAAGGCCCCTGACAGATTGGGCCAATGACTCAACAAAACCAGTTTTAAAAAAACAATAAACAAACAAAAAAACTTAGCTATGAATATAACTCTGAAGGGCAAAACTAAAAAAGGGCATATATCTCAAGATTAAAGGTTTCTTTCTATAACAAGTAAAAACTAAACATTGGTAACAACTACTACCACAGCCACAAGAAGAGCCGTGACGAGATTTTAGTTCTGGAAATCGAGATCACCTGACGTTGCTGTACTGTGTACGATTACCACTTCTTTCTTTTTTTAATTGAGTAAGCGTGAAGAAGACAACGTATTAGAGACGTGCTAGTGGAGAAATAGAAAATTGTTCACACTTACATGTCCATTTTGAAATATTGGTTCCGTAATCTCTGTATTTTCGACGTATGGGGCTTCCATCGGTTCAAGACGATCACTCTCAGTGTCAGCCATCGCTGTTGTTTGTTGTCACGTGATGTTATTGTAGGCAGGCTATCATGTGCACAAAGTTCCCAATTTTTATTACGCCCAAGCGTTCTAATCTAGCCTAATAGTATAGGGCCTAGACTTACCTAGCCTATAGGTGGACTTCTGTGGCCCAAACCTACCTCGGCCGCCTCGGCCCAAGAAGGTGCTTCTGGACCCTATTTATTCTGGTTCTAGCCATTGACGTCATTATATTTAATGAAGTCGGTGATTCTAACCTTCTGATAGGGCCTTTAATATTTTGACTAGATATCTAGGTCTAGATCTATCTAGAATTATATTATTCTTCTAGATATCTAGATTGACGGCAAATTGTCGATTGGTCCGTTTGCCTAAAAAAATCGAATAGTCACAAGTTTCAATAAAGGATGCAAATTGACAGTGGCAGCAATATTCACTCTGAGTCAGTCAGTATAAATATACAGAAAGAAGAAGAACAAGAAGAAGAAAAGGAAGAACAAGAAGAAGAAAAACAATAACAAGAAGAATTAGAACTGGAATTTTTTTTTTTAAACCACCACCACCACCAGCACCACCACCACCAACAACAACAAAGACAACAACAACAAAGACAACAACAACAACAACAACAAGAGGGAGAAGAAGAAGAAAAAGAGAAGAAGAAGAAGAAGAGGGGAGGAGGACGATGACAACGAAGAAGAAAAAGAAGATGAAGAAGAAGGAGGAGGAAGACGAGTAGCAGCAGTAGTAGTAGTTGCTGTTGTTGTTGTTCTAGTAGTTTGGTTTGGACTTTGAAGTTTCCTTGCTCCGTGAGAGAGAGAGAGAGAGAGAGAGAGAGAGAGAGAGAGAGAGAGAGAGAGAGAGAGAGAGAGAGAGAGCCATAAGGGATTTAGGAAAAGATATGACAAGATTCCTAAACAACATATTATGACCGCTGCAAAGCTATGTTAGTTACTTTGTGTGTTTAACATCACTTTTCAACAGCGTAGGTTATATCAGCGACGGTGCTATTTAGCCACGTTTCTGTGCTGCCACACATGAGCCATAAGGTATAGCCATAGAAGTGAATGACCTTAATGATATAGCACAACTCGAATGACTCACCCAGTCACAGTATACTGACACCGGACCAACCAGTCTTAGTACTGTTCTCATAATGCTGA
>JAOWAY010127076.1:0-10813 GCA_028565895.1 Goniobranchus geometricus
GTGGTTGGTGTGGTGTTCCCATGTCAGCGTCTTGTTCAGGTGGACTCCAAGATATGGTACATTATCCACATGTTTTAATGTCTGGCATTTGATGTTATAATTATGGGCGATGCATCGTAGTCTTAGATCTAGGTTAATCTTGATCTAGAACGCTGAATTGGTTGTGCACACCTGAAATTGTGCTTAGTGTTGAATCTGTGCGGAAATCTGTTTACTGTTAGCGTTAGACACTCGTGAAGTTGGTTAGACTCTAGGTCTAGATTAGATCTAGATCTACTTGCTTGCATAACAATGGAAAACTGTCATTTTAATGCTGACTGGCTGTCAGATGAAAGATTTTCGGACTGGATTCTGGCCGTTAGTAAGGTTAAGTCAAAATTTTGGTGTAAAATTTGCAATCAGTGCTATGTTGTTGAATATTCTGGTATGAAGGCACTGACACACCATGGTGACTCAGTCAAACACAATAAAATGAAAAGTCTCGTCAGTTCTAATAGAAGTTTGAACTTTTTCACACCTAGAGGTAAGACTCATATCCACATCTACATCTACGTGTAGCTCTAGGCCCATTCCTATCAAAATTGATTCTGGTACTAATGATCAACAACCCAAATTGACACCTCATATATCTACTAATGATACTCTTGAGGCACAAATTAGATGGGCACTTTATTTGATTTCTCATCACAGCAGTGCACGTGATTCTGATGATATTGGATCATTGTTTGAGGTGATGTTTAAAGACTCGCAAATTGCAAAAACATTTCGATGCTCTAGGTTAAAGCTAGGCTATTTAGTGACACTTGGGATTGCTCCAGCACTGAAAGTGGAAATTCTCCAGGAGATTAAAAAGTGCCAATGACTATGTTTTAATGTTTGATGAGAGTCTGAATTCAGACCTACAGAAAAAACAGCTTGACATTCACATTCGGTACATTGGCTTTGACAATCTCGTGAGGACAAAATACATTGACTCTGTTTTCTTAGAATATGCTACAGCTAGGGGCATTCAAAGGAGCATAGAGTCCACACTTACAGAGTTAGGAAGTAGTAAGCTACTGCAATTGGCAATGGATGGACCCAATGTCAATTTGGAGGTTTTCAAAGACCTTGGAAAGGACATTGAGGTAGAAGAAAACGTTACACTATTGAACATTGGATCATGTGGTCTGCATGTTGTCCATAACAGCTTCAAATCTGGCATTGTAGCCTCAGAATGGGACATAGCCAGCTTGCTCAGATCAATGTACAATTTGTTTAATGATTCACCCACTCGTAAGGCTGACTTTCTCAAGCTAGGATCGACAAAGTCTCCTTAAAAATTCTGTGGACATCGATGGCTTGAAAATGTTGATGTTGCAGAACGTGCCATTGAGATTTGGCCTTATATTGTCAAATGCATTGAAGAAGTCAAAAAAGGAAATCTTTCAAACCCATCTTGTGCGAGCTTCAAAACTGTAGGAGAATTTGAAAGGGACTCTCTCATTGTTGCAAAATTACAATCTTTTCTTTTTATTGCTAAAATTCTGCAACCCTTCCTTACCAAATTTCAGGGCAGCGAGCCCCCTTGCCCCATTCCTCTGCAGTGATCTGTTTGGAACTGTCAAGAGATTCTTTGGACTTATTTTGAAATCTTCATTCTTTACACAAATTAATGAATATTCAGATCTTGTATCACCCAAATATATTGACAAATCCAATTTTAAGGTCCACAGCTCCATAGATTGTGGGTTTCAGGCATCTGAACTGTTAGATAAAGAGAAAAGTGAAAAGACTGTTTCTGATCTGAAGATAATAGAGTTTAGGATGTCCTTTCAGAAATTTGTTGAGGCATGTATTTCGAAAATCCTGGAGAAATCCCCCCTACATTTCCGATTTGCCCAAGACATTACATGTCTTAGCCCTCAAGTTATGCAGGAAGAAACAATTGATTCTACGGCTTTATTCAGGAGAGTAATGTCCCATCTTGTGAGCTGTAAGAGAGTTGATGTTGACATAGTTGATGATGCAATCCATCAATACAATCAATGAAATCAGCCATTAAGCAAGTTCCCTACTCAAATGAAAGGCTTGATGTATTTTTCAATGAAAATGGAAAATTAGAAGAATTCCCGCAACTCAAAAGAGCGATTCAAATCGGTCTGGTGCTTTCTCATAGAAATGCAGATGTATAGAGAGGTTTCTCTGTGAACAGAGAGGTGACAGTATGGAAGAACCTTATGGAAGAAAGTTTAGTTGCAGACGTTTGACCTGCCAATTTGTAGGTGAACAAAAGATAGCATAAATTTTTAATTCTTCTGAAATGATGAAATCATGTACTCAAGCATGCAGAGGTACTCCCAGGCACTTAAAGAAAAGAGAGAGTCGAAAGAAATGATGCAGAAAGAGGCAAAGAGGAAGAGGAAAATGGAGGAAATAGCAGAAATAAATGCAAAGAAGAAGAGGCTCCAAATGGACATTGAAAATTTGATAAGAACTGCAGATGACCTGAGTGAGCAGGCAGAGAAGGTTTCTTCAAAAGCTCAACATGACCTGCTCATTAGAAGCAATGCCCTTAGGAGAGATTCTAAGGCAAGGAGTAAGGAGCTAGATGCCCTTACTTCTCAACTATTTCAAAAAGAGCAGGAGTTACAGTAGACAACGTCTGCTGGACTTATATGTACATAAATGCAGATAGTGTGAATATTGTGAAAGATAAGTCCCAGTGGCATGCATGCATAATGCCGCTACTGTAGATACATGTAGTTTAAATTTTAAAGGTAGGCCCAAAAACCAGAACTTCCAACTCATTGCAACAGTCTCTGCCCTAATGCCTTGAAGAAATATCATAGCATTTGGATTCCCTGAGGTAAATAACTGTCGTATGCCACATTATGACACACTGAATTATGAATTTTTTATTTATTTTTGAAAACTTTTTTGTGGGGTCCCAGATTATGAGAAAAATGGTAGGATTTTTTAATTGGGTGGTAGGATTTTTGATTGTCACTTTTACCTGGACACCATGATTGAGTATGAGGCTCTTAGATTTAAATTACAAGATTAGCCTGTAGGCCTATAGACCTCCGTAAACCCTTAATGCACATTGTATAGAAAATCTTAAAGACGAATAACCACCTGCTTCACACTCACCAGACTTACGACAAAAACAGCACAACCAATCTTCCATATTTTTACTGAAATTCGGAAGTTCTGTATTTGCCACCCGCAATACTAAATCAATCCATAAAAGAGAGTGGGAGGGGGCTACCATCTGACACATTAATATTGCATTGTGGCGAAGTATAAGCTTAATTTTAGTATTCATGCATGTAATGATAACGTTTATATCATAAAGGCCCACAATGTAGTATTGAGCTACATACTGGTACATACATGTACTGCTCGCTATATAACAGAAATGATTGTATGGCAACGTGATATATACCAATTATATCTTATTTTCTCTAACATAACTCATGGGTCTTGAAGGAATTTACTTATAATAACTCAGAATAGTATCCATAGCTGCTGCTTGCTCGTACCATGATGTTCACTGCTTTATGTTTGATATTCTGACTGCTCTGTGATTTTTTTTCTCTTTTTATTTTTTCTTTGCCCTGTGTAGTTTTCCAGCCACACACAAGGATTTAGTGCTCTTAGGCAGGTAGTTTTTTCCCTAGCTGCGGCTGAATCTGCCTTGGAATTTGAACACCGGGACCTTCACATTGGAAATATTTTGGTCAAACAGTGTAAGGAAGACATGGTCTCCTTTGTTGTAGGTGGAGAAGAATGGGTCTTTCCCTCAGAAGGAGTCTGTTCAACGATTATTGATTTTACAATCTCACGATTGAAGAAAGGTAAGTTGCACATTTGTTGCCCCCTTAGAAACATTTTTTCATTTTTTTCTTAATCTTTATTCTGACGGGATCTTCTTAAATGCTTAGGTGTTATTACTCACTTTAAAGTTTGTTCATTGGTTTGCATAATTTACTTTTTGAAAATTAACGGTTTCTTATTTCCCTAAGATTGATTTTGGTTTGTATTTTTCTTTTTATAATTTTTGAAATGCTACTTTTAAGATTTTTTTTTGGTTCTTATAAAGATCCTCTCTGCCTTTTCCGTTTAATCGTCCTGTGGACATGAAAAATTATCCATGACATGGTAGCCAGAGAATTCATGAGCAAAAGTAGTTGGTGATGTACATAAATGTTCAAGCCTTCTTTACTATTTTTTCTAGTCTGGCACTTTTATAATAATATGTGATTTAAACAAAAACATGCAGAAGATTTCATTGCTTTTCTCAATTTAATTTTCAGATGGATGTGCAGTTTTCTGTGATGTCTCAACAGATGATGGCTTATTTGAGGGAACAGGAGATATTCAGTTTGATGTTTATAGGAACATGAAAGAAGAAAATAAGTAGGTGTTGCTCTTTTGTCATGGAAATATAACATCATTTTGTAGGTAAAAATGAGTATCTGCATATCTTCGGCTGATGCTCCTTTTCAGTTGAAAGCTAAAAGACCATCATGTCTCCCGATAACAAAATGGGATTCAAATGTAAATAAAACAGATGCCCATTGCTTTCTTGTCCACCTTTGGTGAATACAGGCTTTATGAAGAGGAGCTCCCCGATGATGTAGACGAAGGGGTGTTTGAACTGGTCGTCTTGCTTGAATTCTTTCAAGGAGACGTCTTCTAATCGTATAATGAGTTATTTGTTGTTGACCATCCCACATTCGTGCGGTTGAGGCAGCAGTTTGAAATCAATGCGGCAGGTGTCGAATTCTGATGAGATCTTCTCTCAGTTGAGAGTTCACCATTTTAAAAAGTCCTCCTATAACCTTTTCAAAGCTGAGGTACTAGAAGGAGTGTCATACAGAAATCAGTCATGCCAACATCTAAATGTTCATTAGGTCTGCTTTGAAATATGCTTCAATGGGGATGACGCACAGTGAACAACATGCTTCAATTTGGGGGGAACAATGTACAATAGTTTTTGATGACCTGCTTGATAGAATTGTATATGTATATTGATACAATTGTGAAAGCTTGCTAGTATATATATATAATGTATGTGTTGACTTTCATTTCTTTAAAAAGTCTGAATGGTTCTTTGAAGATTTGATTCATGAATTTACATAAAATATAATTTTGATTCAAAAGTTTTCTTTGTTATGTCTCAATCTTGTAAATGATAATAGCTGCCTGGAGGTCGACCAGGAAAAAAAAAGGTAATTTAATGTGTGGAATTAAGTCATAAAGCACAAGGCTAGATTACTTACTATGATTGAGTGATGATCACAAAGATAACACCATTTTCATTTTATAATGCTTTATATTTCAGGAATGACTGGAGTATATTCTGTCCCTACACTAACATTCTGTGGGTTCATTATGTCTGTGAAAAGCTCAATACTGTAATCAAGTACAAGGACACTGGACGAGGACACCGTGATGCCCAAAGAAAATTAAGATGTTTATCAAGTATAATTCGGAATTTTAAAAGCTGCCAAGATTTAGCTCGAGATTTTTCGTTATGGGTATTATAGCAGTAATTTTGTTCTTATGACATTTTTTATAGTCAGTTGTTTGTTGTTGTTTTGTTATTGCTGCTTTTTCATAAAAGGAAATAACTCTGTCCTTCCTGAGAGGCATAAAGAAGCAATCACATTGTAGAAGTTTTTTTTATTAAAAGAGAGCTATTCATGGCGCATCTTTAGCTTCGCTTATACTCAGTAATAATTGGATTATAATAATGAGTTTCTTTTGTAGACCTAAATGGTATTTGAGATAATGCCCAAGTTCTGACTTTTGTGTTGTTGTTTTTTTTTTTTTACAGTAAATGACTCAGATAGAAGAACATAAACAAAGTCTATCAACAGACAGATTTGAAGAAGAAAAGCATGCAACTGTAAGATATGATATCACAAGTTTGTAACTGATAAAATTGTTAGTAAGTCTATTTGAAGTAAAACAAACAAAACCTGAAAGTGTTATAAATAAACTAAGAGAGCAGGAATGACAGAAAAGTAAGAATTGATAGACAGTAATATTTTTTTACAAATGTAATTGGAAATATTTTTCATTGAAAACCCACCTGGACCAAAACTGGTATATCAAGACATCATACATGATAAAAGCATAAGAGAGAAGTTCTCAATTTCTTATAATAAGATGGTTGTTGTATGAAGGGGATTGATTTTTGTATGTGTTTGTTTATGTTGTGTGTGAAATAATTTGTCTAAGAAAAAATATATCATTCCCAACAAAATTCAAAGATTGACAGGAAGGAGAGGAAAGGTTAGAAAGATATTCTTACTTCATAAGATGTGTTAGTATAAATTATTATAAATGAATTAAGCATTTAGGATAGACAGAGAAGAAAGAATTTGATTGACAGTCAAAGAAAAATTTACTCACCCATGTATGCAGCAACTAATCTGAATCAGCTTCTCATAAGATGGTGATTCCTGGACAGGGCGATTATGCAAGGTAATCCTTCCTGGTGTGATATATCTTGAAGCACGATGCTTGGCATAGGGGCTTCCCGCAGGGTTCGCACCAAACCTAAGTTTCCTTCCGTTTCCGCGTGGTTTGGGTACCTCCCGCTTTATGTTTTCTTTCCGAACAAAGAAAGCAAATACAGAAAGGGTTCTCCCTGGCAGGTGTTGGTGGAAGAAACCAGGAAAAATGCCTGGCCATGAGGCGGTTGATGGCGATGGCATTGTGGACGTTGTTTGCAGGATCCTTGAGACGCTTCACAGCATAATCCAATGCCATTTCATTTCCAACGGCGATGATGAAATCTTCCAAGCGAAGGGTCTGGGTAGGGCCATCGCGCTGTCCTGTAGTACGTCATTGTTCCATGAACATGTGGTACAGGACCTGGGCTTGGATGAGCATGAGGGTGAAAAGGTGGAAAAGAGCTTTTTCCACCATTTGACTGACCTTCTGGAAGGGCATTTAGGCCATCATCTGGTCACTCGTGTCGTCACCAAACATATGAAGAACTTTATCCTGGATGGCAGTTGCCTTTTCCTTTGTCATTGTCCGGGTTGTAACCATGAGGGTTTCGGTGGGATTGTGGATGGTTGTAAGGAGAGAGACAGGCTTTTTGTCTTGCTATTTCAAAGGGACAAGCTGTGCCTTCCCCTGTAAGCAACCGCTCCGGTTTCTAAGTTGATATCAACAAGGTCGCGTGGCGTCCGACTCTGTTTGCGCGAACAGTACCAACACACATGGCATTGTCAGCAGCCAACAGATCAGCCAGCTCAGGATAGGTGTAACAATTGTCTATAAAAAGGACATGACCTTTGTTGAGCAAAGGAGCCATCAATCTGGTTCAGACATCAACAGGACAATTGCTCAGCCCGGGGACCATGGCGTAGGTTTTGAAGCCGTGCACATAACAGGACGTCTACTCGTACAACCTGATTACCCACTTGTGCGGCTTGTCCTTCATGTAGACCCAAAAACGCTGTCGACCCCTCCAAGGGCACATGGCCTTGTCGATGGATACATCCCTCTTTGGCGTGTACTGCGTCTTGAAACAATCGCGAAGAAAGCTGTTCAAGGGTTCCATCTTGGCCAGCGGATTGTTACCCTCTTGTCCATACGTGACATACGTCGAGTTATCGCTGATATGGAGAAAACTGAAGATCTGCATAAAGCGATCTTTGCCCATAATCTCCCCTGCAAGGAGAGACATAATAATTGGACAGGTTATCCAATAATCAGTCTCGATTTACTAATAAGGCTCATATGAATGAGTAGCACCAGAAACCACCTCGTCTCGTTCAAGGAGACCGGCTTCCATAAGCTGTACATGGAATAAGGAAGAGCTGCATCTCCTTTCCTCTTAATTTCCACCCTGGCATAGTTGTTGGTCTCCCTCTTGAATAGCTTGAGTATGTCGTCGGTCAGAAACAGCTGCAGAAAATCGTACAATGTTTCGACATCATCAAGTAGATGCAATCTGGGCCCACCGGTAAACGGAGTATCATTGCATACCAGTCAAGATTTTCTGACCAATCACGTTGATCAAAAATAGCATCCTCTGGTGCATCAGCCTCTTCCTCTGGTGGAGTGATAGTGATAGGCTCTGAGAAAAAGGCAAGCATAACAATAGATACCCACATAAAATCATTCGGTAGATTATCTAAAACGTTATGCATTATAAAACCGCATACTTGTCTCAGGGCATAGTCTAAATGAAATGCAGTCTTATATATGAAAATCAGAGTATAAACCTATATTCCATAAAATAAATATTTACTTGAAAATCTTACAAAATGAAGTCCAGTGACTTGGCAAGTGACACTGACAACAAAACACCATCAACACAGGTTGTCTCATTACAAATGTAATATTTTCACACAATCAAATAAGTTTGATAAATAAATAGCATGAAGGGCCAGGGGAAATGAGATAGAATTAAATACCTGAAGAAATAAAACATGGATTCCAACTGTCATGGTGCTGTATCCAGATCGAATCCCACTTACACAAAAGTGACAGTGACAGCATTCATTGACAGTTTGCTAAACAATGGCGATGTAGAAAAATTGCTTCTGGATCCATTTCCAGGGCCAGTAGATCCATGGTAGGATGCTCATAGGTGTGTTTTCTATCCATGAGACTCAAGAACATTACAGACCCATAGATTTGAATCCTAGATCATGATCTAAACCATGGCTTTGGTTTACAAACACGTGTTGATCAAGCGAGTTGTAAAAAAAACTAGATCTCTAAATCTAGTTTTGCTCAAATATAGATTGTTTAAAAAAAAAAGGTATTATTATATTTACCTTCAGTAACAGAGGGCCCTTCACTATCAATTTCATCAGAAGATTCAGCTTCAACATCAGAATCAGCCGTCACAATCTGTTTGAGAACTTCAATAGCATAAAACAGTGTCCTGCGTTGAGAGGCCATTGCAAACAGAGAGAAAGCAGTCTTGTTCCAAATTTCAATATTCACAGGGGCTCTTTAAAAAATATGCAATAAAAGCAAACTACGAAATGAAAAGTAGAAATAATGGTCTGTTTCCATCAAGGAATAATTGTACTTTCAATTTCAGTATAGTCTGTTTCATAGGAGAAGCATGATTTCGCATAGAACGATAGAAAGTTCCATATCGATAATATCGACTGTACCGTCATAGCGACTATTTCGGCATCAGGGTTCATTGAGTTAATCTACTTTTCATTCAGAATTACTTCTCTCTTTTTCAGCTTTCTTTCGAAATCCTTAAACGTTTTGAAATAATCCCCTTCACTAAGTGTCGAATCAAGTCTGTCTGCCATGTATGTTTTCTTGACAAGGTTAACTTGATTTAGGTCTAGGCCTAAGATTAAGATGGCTTTTCATTGGTCTGGGGTCTGCCTATCTCAAAACGCCCATTTTTGACTAGGTACACCCTGGGGTCCACCTATCCACTTTGAAATTATACCGTGAGCAAATCTTTAGTTCATGTCTTGGCTTACCCGCTAGTCATCCCCTCTGTACATTCTGGGGTCGTCACCTGAGAGGTGCAAGAAATGATCCATTGCCAATTTCCCCATGCATGTCATAAAAGGGATGAAAGGTTGAGTGAGAGCTTCTTCTGTTAGACTCTCTTTTGTGTCCTCACAGGTAAAAGAGTTTTGCTGGGACAGCATCATGTGTGCATCGCATGACTTAAGAATACTTTCAGCGTAACCTGATATCTAGATGGACTGAGAACTTTTGTGCTGAAATGGTGGTAGAAAATCCTGGATGGTTATTTTGGTTTACAGTTTAGGGCTTGATATTTATCAGTATGATTGGGTAGAATTAAATACCAGAACCACACGGAATCACACAAAATCTCACAGAACCCCCCACCAGAATCCTACCGAATCCCCCTGAAGTTGAATATTTTTGAATTTCGTTTTACATCAGTTTCTCCACGAATTGTTAATTAATGAAAATGTATTTTTCTTTTCTTTGTTTTATTCAGAGTAGCAGCCCTTTGATTATTTACTGTCCCTGCATTGTCACGTAGGCCCTTTCATATTATTAGGTGCTTTCTTTGGCTAAATCAGACACTCATCAGCTGGATCAACAAATCATTTATGGTTGATTGAACATGAGGTACCATTGCACAGAGTGAGTGTTTGAGAGAGAGGGAGAGAGAGAAAGAGAGAGGGAGAGAGAGAGAGAGAGAGAGAGAGAGATGACACATGCAGAAACATAGAAATACGGGCATCTGTATTGTTTACGGCAGTTACTCTTGTTGGCATTGAAAATGCAGGCATCTGTGTTGTAAGGGGCAGTCACTGTTGTAGGCTAGATGTTAAACGTGGCTATAAACCACTCACATTCAAGTAAAATTGATGTATTGATGGCGACTTGTTGTGTTCTAGAGGTGGATTCTGTGTGATTTTATGTGATTCTATGTGATTCTGGATATTTGCAGTGCTGGTATAATTTATTTCTACTTCTCAGTTTGACGTTAAAATCATGTGCGTGTATGCTTCTGTGACACTATGTTTAACATCTTTTCCAATTTGCTAGTGTAAGGTGATGCACCACTATATCTTAGTTTCACTTTGAAGAGATAGCATATCCCCTTTTTTGTGTTTAATATAGGGATAAGAAGAAGAATGTTGACTTCTGCTATTTACATGTCACAGTATCCCAGATAAATTCTCGGAAATTCCCTGAGCAATATGAAATAGCATTCAGAGGTCTCTGATTTTTGCCCATAAAGATTCTTCATAATGAGACAGACAGCAAACTGTCAGCTCTGTGGTGCTCTCTCGCTCTCTCTCTCTCTCTCTCTCTCTCTCTCTCTCTCTCTCTCTCT
>JAOWAY010127187.1:0-10813 GCA_028565895.1 Goniobranchus geometricus
TGGGCAAGTTCAATTCTGCAAATGATAAGTTCTATTTTACAAGTGGTAGGTTTAATTCTACAATTGGCTCATATGTATAGGTTGTTCATTATTAATTGAATAGGACCTTGTAGGTTGAGTTGAGTGGCGTTCCCGGAAATGCATTGTATAATCTCAATCTTACTTGTAATACATGAATCAAGAAATAAAATTCTAGTATTTCAGCAATGAGATCAGATATACAAAACATATAGTAAAATATTTTCAGAAAATTCCTGGTGTCATCAGATTTATTGGAGCAAAAGATTTACCTGAAGGCTTTGTCAACAATTACATTGGAGTCAACCCTTTCTTTTTGAATATGTCTGATGAGGTGAGAAAAACTTGTGATTGGAAATAACAGAGGATATGAAAGGGAAGATGGAAGACAGATAATTTCAATTTTCTTCTTCTTATGTACTGACTGATTCAGTAATAATGAATTTTGCTTTCAAAGTAAATCTTTACCTTGTTCTGGTTTTATCACAACTAAGGTATTATGAGAAGAAAACTGTGAGTGTTATTGTCATTAAGTTTCAAGAATTGAATCACAGAAGCCTTGACCGTACAAAATTATTAAAAAAATTTTGTGTGCTGTGTATGTGCCTATGCTTGATTTTTATTTGATTTAATGATCAGTCTTGTACATTGGCATTTGCACAATTCTCAGAATTAAAATGCAAGACAATGTCTCTCCTTCTTTAACTCTAAACGTACTGACCGGTCCAGTAAGATTGAGTATTCCTGTTAGTGTGCCAGTTAAGTTGAAATTAACTTGATTATCAGCACTCTTCTAAGGGTAGTTAAGTCCATAGCATCCCATTAGTTGTCCAATTCATAGCTGCATTTGATAAGAAGTGCTGTTTTGTTCCATAACCTTAGAGTGTTTTGGAAAAATCAATGTAGGTGGCTGTCAGTTCTGAATGAGGATAGAATATAAATCCTTAAACATACGAAGACAAGAGGATTTATCAGTTTGAACTTTTTGCATATATGTCATAAGGCTTTAGAAAAAATCGATTAGATTTTCTAGTTGGATTCAGAAAATTATAAATGTAAACACTGTTTTGATTCTTGAATTGCCTTTCAGTTATTCGTCACGAAGAAAATCCAGTATGAAGGACAACCAATTGGGATACTACTTGCAGGTGGGAATTTGCTCCTTTTCCAACAAGCCATTTGTATTTTTCCCATTAATGATACTGCTAATCTTATACACCTAAATACAGCGTCAGTCCTGTTTCACAAAACATTCTCTAGATACTTTATAACTGAAGATTCTATCACAGTTTTTGTCAAGCTTTTTGGATTGTCCAATGCAAATATCTTGGCTAGAAAAAAAAAAAAGCTTTGAATCATGATCCAAAACTATAATTCAAAAAATATTTCTGAATCCATGTATGGCTCTTTAAGAAATAACTTATGGCCATCTAAGAGGATAATTGTTAATTGCTTTTGTATTTATGTGATGTATTTTAGAATACTTAGACTGAAAAAGGGGATTTTAGCCAGACTTTGGGGAAAAGTGTAGTATCCAAATTCTATCAAATGAGGCATCCAATTTTCACACCTTGTTATCATTCTGTAGACCAATTAGATTACTGTGCTAGATGATGTGATGGCTTTAAGATTAAAAGGCAAACAACATTGAGGCCCGACCTGTCAACCACTCAATTAACCATTAAGATTATGGAGATTGTAGAGGCGGGTGATCTATGTAGTCTGTTTCAAGGATGGCAATTGTACATGGATAAGTAAAATTGCTATGTACCTGTCATTTAGAAGGAATATACTAATCATTGTGTTTCAATGTTACAGATTAAATCACTGAGTGAAAGACAAGAGGAATGAAAGCCCCTTTTGTTCCGTTATATAATATGAAGTGTCTGCATTGCATCTGCTTATTGTCTTGTCCCTAGCATGTGTCAGTTAATATCTTTTCACAATTTTTCCCTATAAAAGATTTTTTTTTCCATCCTATATCATGACAAAATTGAGTGAAAATGCGCTTTGATTGATTTTGTATACAACCACTATGTCCCAAACTTAGGCTGTTAGAATAGGCTGGTGGTGAATTTATATAGAAAACATTTTTCAGCCTAAAAAAGTGAAGGTGAACAGAATGGACTTTGGATATTGGAATGTTAACAGAGACCCACACTGTGTCTGGTGTTAATGGTCATTTAAAAGATATTTTGCTGACAATTATCAAATGCAATATTATTATGTTATAACTTTTTTACATTTCCTTATATTGCTTGTGTTGGCTTGTGCAAGTTTTTATAAAAGCAAGAACAAACTCAGACATTTTTAAAACTTCAGTGAACAAGACCATTACTACCTTCAACAACCAAAGCAGTGGCCTGACCAGGAAGAAGAGGGATTTCTCAATTCTAGTCTATACAAAACAAAATAAGTCAATGCCATGACAATATAGTGCCATTTTTCCATTAACAGAGACAATTGCTCTTGCTGAAGAGGGGGCTAGACAGGTGAAGATTAATTATGAATCTGTGGATGATCCTATCATGACTCTGGAAGATGCAATTAATAAGAACTCATTTTTCGAGCCCCCATTCACCCAGAAAGAAGAAAAAGGTGATACAGAAGGTGAGTTCTTAGTTTTGCTTTTTCATCTTTTATTGGTGTAAATTGTTGTACTTTCTGTTAGGGTTACATGCATGTATATAAAGTTAAATTTTATCATCCAGGATTGTGACAGCTGCCCATCATCAGAGTGATAAGATAGATATGATACATATATAGTGATGTGGAAAAATGGACACTCTTAAAATGTTTATTAAGTTAAGTGAATTTCAAGTGATTGAAGCAAAAATGTAAGGAATGGGTAAAATTCAGCCTTACAGACAATATTTTAAGTAAGTTTTGAAGAAACTGAAGCAAGCATTCTTGACTGGTGTAATTACATTCAGAAAAATAATAGAATTTGGCATTCACAGAAGTAAAGGGCATATCATTAATTCTATGATATGAAATAAAACCATTTAGGCAATGGATCACGTTTAGTTTCTGCAAACTTCAAAGACCCAATTTGTATTGTATATCTCACATACGTCAAATATGTATAAATCAGCAACATTTTGATTCAAAGTGTTTTTTCAAATCTCCCATTTGAGGATTAGTTTTCTCACATTTTTCCATAATCTGTACATTGTGATTACCACCTTTAAATCTACCTGCCTGCCAATTTTTAAAAAGGATTAGACTTTATTGAAATTGTTGTTGTTGTTGTCTGAGTAGGCCTAATTTCATCATTGCTGATCGAGCATCTTCTTCTGTAGAGGAAAGGATACATTGCACAAAGTGCATTCATTTCTCATTATAATTAGAAATATTGATACTGAAATCTTCAGGTATTTTGTCCTTTAGCTACACTATGCAGTGTGAGCTTTCTAGGAAGTTAATTGATAAATGTTGCTACTATTAAAGAGAGCAAAAGTGTTTAATTTTCCTGGTCTTATCATGTACATGGATATTTTATATTTATGTAGATGTGGGCTGACCTAATAAAGTCACAACAGATACAGAGATTTTAGTCATTACAGTGGCTTAAACTATTTCTAAGTCAACCAAGGCTAGTATAAGTTCCTCACAGATCAAATCTGAAAACATCTGATTTTTGCTCTACTTCTGACAGCTGCACTGAAAGCATGCAAACATGTTGTCGAAGGAGAAGTTAAAATGGGAACCCAGTACCAATTCTTCATGGAAAGCCAGGTCAGTTAGAATTTTACACTTTGCTGTTTTGTTATTATTGTTGTGTGCTTTATATGTTGTATTTTATGATGCTGGCATATATTAAGTTATGTATAGAATGATAATTGACTAATTTATTGTTTGTAATTTGCACATCAAGTTTTATATGATGTCAGAATGTAAAGAAATTGGGAATGGAATTTGTGACTGAAAATACTCTGGATGTTTTCTGTTCGAAATTTATTTCAACTTTAGTGTCACAATTTTCTCAATATTTATTTTGAAAGCATATGAAATATGCACCTAGATAAGTTCCTTCCTCATGTAGCATCCTCATTTGGTTAAACTTCAAGATGTGATGGCTCATTTTGTCTCATAGAATTGATGTATTGAAGGGTTGAATGAATTTTGTTTCTGTCAGTTAACATTAGCAAAGAGGATATTTTGTCGTGTAGTATGGAGTCTCATGGAGAAACACAGCTGCTATTCATTTCCCGATTTTTCTAGCTCCTTAAAAAAGTTAGTATTTTGGATTTTTTTTCTGCTCCCTTTTCTAATGGCAGACAGAATATAAGTGTCAGGAGCTATCAGAGATAGATGATTAAACAGAGAAATGTCGTCATAATTTTGCAGATACAAGAGAACCTTAAGCAGGTGGAATGTGAAGAAGAGTTGGCTGCAAAGTCACTTCTTCAACAGAATTAATTCCTACTTTTCTTCTGCTCTACTTCTTCCTTAAAAGCTCTTAGCTGTGCAGAAAGACCATCGGGCACGAATCCCTTGCCAAAAATCATTGAGCAGGGCTTGTATAATCTGACGTGGCATTTCAAAGTTATGATTAACTGATGAAGATTGTTTTGCTGCTATCCTCATTGGGTTAAAGTCTTATCGATTGATTGTTTCCAGGTTTTATACTTGAGAAGAATTCAAGTGACCTTCTTTGCTTGGTTTGGTTTTGAAGGTTTGTGCTCCGTGACACAGCTGTGCCGGAGCACAGGGCCCCTTCTAATCTGCTGGAGAACCGGAATATGATTTTATCAAGACCTCCTGTTTACATCTTTCTTCCCATAGAAAGACAATTGCTTGATAATGACTCGAGTGAATTGACCTTTTTTAAAGAATTAAAATAGTCCTTTTTGAGCCTAATCGACTCATAGGACAGGAGCTTATCCTGATTTTCCCAGCATGAAGTGACCAATGACAGACTTTATCCATCACTCTGTCAATAGGATGCTTGTCTAATACAGGGTACTTTTTCAGCCTGGGTCGAGTGCAGCAATAGGGATAAATTTTATTCCTCTTAAGAAAACGCATGTATCCTTACCAATAATCAAACCCGCTGCCTCTCAGCTCATAGGGATGCCAACACTCTGCGACTGAGTTTCAGTGCCCCCACTTTGATGCTTATGAAGAGGCCTATATGATTGGATTATGATGTCTCCAAATAAAGTGTCTTGAATTTAAATAGACAGACAATATATTTTAAACTGTTGTATGGCAGCAAGCAAAATAATATCCCTCAGGTGTTTCTTTATATTACAGTAAATTATACAATACCTGATAAAGTAGGTCTCTAAGAATCCTTTTCAAAGATGTTTATGGCTATTTTCATTTACAGGTACAGTCCCTTTCAAAGATCTATCTTCTGGTTGTTTTCATTTACAGGTGGCATTGACTGTACCTTCAGAAGATGGCATTGACGTCTATGCTGCTCATCAGTGGGCTGATTGGGCCCAGACGTCTGTTGCCCAAGTCATCGGCAAACCCAAAAATTAGTGAGTTAAAGATAATCGAAAGGCAATCAAAACACATGACCTTTTTCTTGCTTTTTTTAAAGTGTTGATTACATAGTAGGGATTTTCAATGATTTAATTTTAAAAAATATTTTTTTGTGGAAAAAGAACATGATCTGTTACAAGCTCATATCCAAATGCCATTCGGTAACATCATGTATGTATGAAAAGGAAAAATAAAAGTTAAAATTAAAAGAAAAAAAAAAAAAAAGAAAGGTTCACTGAAATGATACCATGTTTCCTTTTTATTTTGCTGAGGCTGTGAATGCAAATCCTGTAAATCCCATAAGATAATTTTCAGAAATCACTAGAGTTGTGAAATAATGTAACAAATATTTTAAAGAATTATTGAATTAAGGGGTAGAAATAAGTCTTTTGATTCAGTCCATGCATGTTATATCTTGATATAATATATCGCTCCTGTGTGCTGTACATGATTAGGATATTCTGTTTCCTATTGACTTCAAACTGAGGATGTATTATGATTTCAAATTACAAAAATTATTAAAATTATTTCGCACACATTTTTATTTTAGCTGTAATGTCATCATTCCAAGAATTGGTGGAGCTTTTGGTGGCAAAATGTTCACAGCCTCATGTACTGCTGCTGCAGCTGCTGTATGCACAGAGCTAACCGAACGGTGAGAATGATAATAATGATGATAATGATAATAACAATAATAATAATAATAATGATAATAAATAGCATTTATATACCGCTTATTCCTCAAAATGTGTGCAGCTCTAAGCGGTTTACATTATCAATTCTAAATGACACACACTATAGAAATATAGAAATATATATAGAGGTATGCATGCATAAAAACACACTAGCATGTACTCACACATTAAAAAGTTTTGTATAGGCCTACCTCTGAAATTAAATGCTCAAATCAACGTGTGTTAAATATATAGTAAATATATGGTAAGGCATTAAATATATCGTAAAAATAAATAATAATAACCAACATCAGTGTGAGATATTTGCCAGATTGAAAGCAAAATCTAAAAGTCCACTGAAATTAGCAATTTTTATGATTGCAGGCATAAATGATAGCAACAGTGTTTCAATACTCTTTAATAATATAGGATTCAATCTTCTTTGTCCTTTGATCAATCATTTTAGAGATGGCCATAGCAGATCTCCCTCTATATTTAGTCCTGTTCAGCCCACCCTTCTCTCTTACACCAAGGGACATCATATGTTTCTTTATTCCATCCATTTACCATATTTTCAGGTCTTATTTTTTCCTCCTGCTTGATGATGTAATTTTTAACATGCTCTTGCCAATGTACTAATAATAAGGTTTGACCTAGACTGCGGGTGTAGGATTTAGTAGTTTTTCTACAACACTTCAACTTCAAGTGTTCAAAATAAGATATCTCAAGACTGGTATCTTCCCTGCTAAATTCTGAAAATATCTGTTGTATTCTTGTTTTCGCTAACAGAGCCCTTATATATGATCCAGTCATTGCCATAAGCCTGTCACTTGTAATGATATTTCACCCTTTTTAAAGATATGCACAAAGTCTTAACTTGCTAAAAAAATAAGAAGAAAGATATGTGGAGATCACGGGTCTGTTTTATTAATACATACTTCATAAATTTGAAATTTGTGTCAAAGTCCCATTCCTTTTTTTTTCTTTTTTTGTTTTGTTTTGTTTTTTTGCTTCACAAGAATTCAAAAACATGAAGCAAATCACATTGAATAGTGTCGTAACAATACATATATGTAAGAGTATTTTTTTCTCTTTGTAGGCCAGTTCGTGTTAATATGGATCTCTCCACGTCAATGAAGAAAACAGAGAAAAGATTTCCTATCCTTGCAAGATATCGAGCAGGCTGTGATGAAAATGGAAAAATGCAGGTAAAGTGTTTATCTTTCAACACAGTTATAATCTGTAACAATTAATCCCTAGTGGTCAAAGAATTGTAGTACCCTAAAACAAGTTAAGAAGAGCTAAGTTTGAATTAAAAGGCTCTCTGTCCTTCACTGATATTAGATTTTTTTTTTTAAAAAAAAGAAAAGAGCTAGAGATTAAGAATTACTGTTTTCTGATGAAGTGCAATATTTTGTCCTGAATTGTGATGAAAATTCTTTAAATTTGAATGCTTTTTAATACCTTGCTCCTAATTGTTTTGTTGTTTTCTTCATAGGCAATAGAAGTGGATATTTACATTGACTCTGGATTCCTTCCCAGTCCAATGGTCATGGAAATACTTCACTCAAGTGACCAAGGTTGGAAAATAAAATGTTATTTCAATAATGACTTGTAGGCAGGGTGGAAGGGATGGGAGTGCAAGGTTGGATAGTGAAACATTTTAACAGTAATTTCTTAAGGGAGGGCGAAAAGAATTGGAATGGGTAATTTTTTGTTTACTTTTGGAATTAACATTTTCAACATTTAATACGTGTACAGCATCTTTGAAATCTCTGTAGCATGATTGGTTGTCATGGAAACCCCTGAATCATGCATTTGGGCTTGATTTTTGAAGTTTTCAAAATTGCTCTCTCACAAGCACAATAAGATGAAAACAAGACATTGAAATTTGCTGGGGGCTTTTAAGTCATAATTTTGAAATTGTTTGACTGAAGACCACAACAAATAATAGTTTTATTGCACACACACACACACACACACACACACACACACACACACACTCACACACACACACATACACACACACATACACACACAAACTCACACACACAAACACAGATTATACAGAAAATGTAGAGGTCTCAAACACCTCTGACCAATGTCATTCATTAGATCCTTTTAGATTGATAAATTGTCTCAACTTTAATCTCCCATCCCAAATATCAATTTGAATACTCCTTATCCTCTCATTAGTGTTACTTCACCGTACAGTTCAATCAATATATTAATGTCTTATTGTTCTTCTTATTCTTTTTGAGCTGCAAGCCACTTCTGGTAAATTATTGAAGAATTTCCCTTTATTTTATTGACATTTAATGATTATGTGTCTGAAGCCTCTCCCTGAAGTCTTTGCTCCATACTGAGCAGTGAATGGTGTTATTTTGAAGGTAGTTCCAAATACAAATTGATGGGGGGAAATGACGGCCATCGGCATTGTATCCTAGTAATTATATCTGTAGGTTCTAGATGAAAGAGGCTAAAATGTCCATTGATGAAATCTTCACAAGATCAGAAAAGAAGCTATCTTCCTCTTCAAAAACATTGGTTTTAAGAGCCTTAATTGATGTTACACAGTCACTTTTTTCACCAGTGTCCTTTTATTTTTGGAACCTCTCTGATTCATGATGGTTCCTGTGCTGTTAATATAAGAGTGTTTAACTGTGATCTATTGATAGATGTGGCACCAAATGGTTGGATATGGATATGTTTTTGTTTAATTTACAACACGTTGAAGCCTCAATAGGAATTTACACATGTCTTTTTGAGTTATTCAAATTTTCAACTAACTTTCATTTACCTTTCAGTTTACCATGTGCCCAATTGGAAAATTTCCAACATTTACATGAAAACCAACAAATCTATGTCTGGAGCATGCCGAGGCCCAGGTAACAACATGCATCTTAATTCAGTGGGCGGAAATGAAACAACAGATTGTTGGTATAGGTTTCTTGCTATTGCTGCTTCTATCATTTGAATTGTTTTTGATGTTCAGTTCCAAATGACAGATAAAACTATCAGCAACTTTAAAACACCAAAGATTTAGTGGCACACAACATCCCAGAGTGAGAAACATACAAAAGAAGGAGATGAACTTATCTGTACTTTGAGTAAATGAAATGTGAAAAATGTGAACATGGAACTATTTCATTTTTTAAAATGTTTCTTCCTTCCTTTCATTTAACTTCATAAAGTGTTGTCCTTTATACTAAGAATGCCACTGCCATATTATGACTTTTCATTACTTTGAATTGCATAAAAACAAATGTCAAGTTCAAATGTTAAATCACAATTTGCCTTTATCTCATGTTTGTTTTTGTTTTGTTTTTCTTTGTTTATTTTCATTTATTAAATTCTCTCCATCATTATTGTCTCTTATTTGCTTCTCAGTGTAGATATCCATAGTTGATGTATGAAACTTTTATGTATTTTGTCATTGTATAAAATTATGTGCTTTTACATTGGTAATTATTATTATTTTCAATGGTGTTGTAATATGCTGTCAAATTCAGCTCTTTCAAGTTCTTTATACCTATATATATATGGATTACTATCGTTGTTTTATATGTAGACATGTGGTTGATTTCTATCTCTTGACATCTCATAATCTAAAGGATCTGTACCAGGAATGCTGATCTCTGAAACTATCATCGAGCATGTAGCCAAACAGTATGGCCAAAATCCTATTTTGTTCAAGGAACTTAACTTATATGAGACAGGCCAGGTAAAATTATTCAATTTACTTTGATTTTAAAAAAAAAAGAAAGTAAGAATTTTTAGTTTCTAAGGTGAGGAGTGATATTTCTATTCCTTTGTCTTGTGTAACAAATTTTAAAAAGAAAAATTGGAGACAATATAAAAAATATAACATCTAAAATATCAGGATTTTTACATTAAATGTTTCAGATGTTTAGGTTGGATGTATAAACTGCAATATTTTATTTCTTTCAGCACTCCCAATGCATTATGTAAGAGAAGAACATTTAAATATTGAAGATAAGAGCTGTAAAATGCAGTTGATCAAACAACATTCATTTTAGATGAATGCTCTTAGAAAGTGTTTTCTTTTGTTCCTTTTCATTTTTTGTTTGCTGTCAGAGTTGACTCTCTGTACTATAAGGAATAAGTCACATACTGGGTATTCCTTTTTAAAAATTAATTCCTCATTAACTCATGTCGTTTATTTTAATAGCAAGATCTGGCAAAAGTTGAACTGACTTACTGCTCCATTAAAGACATGTGGACAAGGTTGAAACAAGTTGCTGAAGTAAACTCAAGGATGGCAGATATTGAGAGGTTTAACAAGGTACTTGGAACAATGTGAACTTTTCAGAAAATAATCTCTCAATTAGAATCAAAACTGATACCAGGCATCATAAAATTCTCTGCATTTCCTCTTCATATTATGTAAAGAGATCACTCTTTATATCTGAGTATATCTGGCTGTCAGTCATCGTCTCTGACTCTTAATCTGTCTGTCTCTCTGCCTGTCTGTCTCTCTCTGTGTCTCTGTCTCTGTCTGTCTGTCTGTCTCTGTCTCTGTCTGTCTCTGTCTGTCTCTGTCTCTGTCTCTGTCTCTGTCTCTCTCTCTCTCTCTCTCTCTCTCTCTCTCTCTCTCTCTCTCT
>JAOWAY010127298.1:0-10812 GCA_028565895.1 Goniobranchus geometricus
GATGTTGCAGAGTATCAGAGAGAGAGAGAGAGAGAGAGTGTGTGTGTAAAAGAATGCTCCTCACTATCCACATTAAGTTTTTCTCCAATCTCAATTCATTTCCTATTCCAAAACACTGTTGCAATAATTGTTGTTTGATTTATCAAAGTTGGCCGCCTTTACACTTCTTCTATACATGAGGTAACCAACTGACGCCGACACGTGTTTTGGTAGCAATAAATAGGACCTCATGGTACCCCCTGTTAATGTGACATCAACGAGATGTTAGGTCACAGGGTCAAGTGCCGTTCATGTGAGGTAGACGGATACACTGTGTTTGCGCTCTTATTCGTGTTCAAATTGGCTATGGAACCTGGAGTTAATGAGTGGCAGCGTACATATTCAAGTAAGAGGATGATTGTCAACATTTGATGGGCTTTCATTTAATTGTGCTATCCATCAATAGGATACACTAATGAACAGACGTCAAAGCAGCTACATGCTTTTCAATTACTGAGTTCACAGCTACCTATCTCTAGTGTAGCAAGTTTCATCTTAGGAGGATGTTGCATCCTTTTAAAGACGACAGGAGATTATTCTTTTCTTTTTACCTTTGACAAAGTTATGAGAGCTGCGTATCTGGAGCTAAGCTGAGTCAGTTGAGTGGACACTCTGCCATCAGTGGATGACTGCATCAGGATTTGTGCTTTTTCTGCAAGTTGGTCAAAGGTCTGTTGCTGTTTCATGACTTCATTGTGGCAAGCCTTTGATGAATGACAGCAAAAGAGAATATTTCTTATAAAAATTGCACACCAATCTTTAAGAAAATAGGGATATATTTGTCTGTGATTATAAATTTTTAATTTCAAATCTGAACAACAATTTTGCATTCTCACATCATCACTAACATAATAAACCTAACATCAGTTCTCTAAGCAATAGTTTGGTTGGTATTCTCCAGACTTAGTATTTATAATAATCAGTTTCATCTACCCCATTAATATAATTCATTGCTCAATAAAAGCTTATATATTCATCTTTTTTAATTGTATTTTTAAAGTCATTTAGCTTTTTGTTTTCCACAAACCTTATGTTTGTTCAATTGAGCATTTTTTTGCTCAAGAGATGCTTTCAGCTCTGAGTCAGCTTTCATTTCATTTTCATTATCTTTGATCCAGTGACTGAGCTGCTCATAGAACTCTTCATAGCCTGTCCATTGGTTACCAAGGGTAGCTGCAGGGGTTACAATAAAGTTACAATTAATTAGAGTCCAAAAAGAATCTCTCTGTATGCCAATCTGTCTGTCTATCTGTCTCTCTCTCACACATACACAAACACATACCAGGCAAAATTTAAGAACAACTTTTCTGGAAAGGCTGATTTTTTTCTTAAATATATCAAAGAAAGACATGTAGAAGTCACCTGTAAATGATTATTTAATAACTGACATACCTAACTGGTTTACAAGTAAATCCTCATCCAATGTGGACTCTGAGAAAATCACACTGAAGATCTCAAAAATATAGGCCTGGCTTTGAAAATTCTACCTCTATTGTAAAAACCTTCATGCATTCCACATCAACGTACTATTCTGAGAGTATAATGTAAGACAAGATTCCATTTTCCTTTGTACATTCTGAAAGATCTATGATGACTTACCTAGAGTGTGTCTCAAGTCATTGACATCTGACTCAAATCCTTCAAAGTCAGATGTCAACATTAACAGTTCTTCATGGATGAGTTCCTGGCCTTGAGCAGATGTTTCTGGAATCACAACTTCACCCTTCTGTTGAGCTTCCTGTAGCTTTTTACGGCCAACTTCAACTGTACTGACAATTTCCTGAGCAGAAAAAATTGTAACAATTATGAAGATCATCTTTATCTAATGAAAGCAAAAATTGCTTTTTGGTTCACAGATTGAAAACATTGAATATCTTGCATACCAGAGTCCATAATAAAAAAAAATCAAAACCATATCTATTTTGTTTGCTTTCTTAAATTTGGTTTGCTTTTTACACTTACATTACATGTTCTCCTTAAACAAATAACTAAAGAGAAAGTCCTAGTTGTAAAACAAATAATCACTTACATTCACTTTATGTTGTTGGGCTTCTATGGCATGGCGATCTCCACGGACATCACTACACAAGCCCAGTTTGTCAATGCTGGCTCCTAGCCAATCAGAAGCTTCCATATATTTGTCTCTGTAAATTTGATGATCTCGAAGATTCTTTTCACAGGTTTCATTCAATTCCTGCCAAACGAAAATGTTTCAGAAAAATGTCTTGTATTCTTACTTCACAGACACATTTTTTTTTGTTCATTTCTCATTCTTAAGATATAAAAGAAAACAAAAAAGAAAAAACATACAAGGTACGTGTTTAAAAAAGAAAGGTATACTTGTAATGTATTTATAACTTACTTTAGCTTTCTTCACCAATTTCTCATAACGGTCAACTACATGAGCAATTTGAGCGCCAAGATTTCCATCACGGCTTGTTCTCTTCAGGGTTACTGCTTTTTCATTAAGACTGTCAATGGTGCTTTGCTGACTTGAAATGTTCAGTTGTAAAACCTGTGAGCAAGAAAAAGTTTCATAATTTTCATTTCTTCTGCTGAATGACATTTTTAAACAAGGGAATTAGTCCTTAAATTCATAACCAATGACAGTCATCAAAAGAGGACTTGAGACATCCATCTCCTTCCATCCCCACAAGATTTTTTTCAAATATTTCAGGGCTTATCAATTGTCTCATTTAACCTTGCAGTTTTGTTTGGTTTTTTTACTTTAAACTTGAATAATTATTGAAATTTTCTATTCATTTGAATCTAAATATTCAACTTGAAATTGAAAAAGAAATTAGTAAAAGACAGAAAACAAATGACTGAAAAATGGTGGATTTCAGTACAGGAGCACGTCAATCATCTTAATCTGTTACCCATGGAATTGAAAAAGATGTTTTGTTTTCTGAATTACTAATTACTTTATGTATACTTTGAATTCCTACCTTGACTCTTTCAAGCTGCAATTTCTTTTCTTGCAATGTGTTCTGAACTTGAGAATCTGATGTCACCTGGGCTTCCAGCTCTTGAAGCCAACGCATAAGCTGCTCAACGCTGTCATCATAGACAGTCCATTGAGCCAACGTGCTGTCAAGTTGGGTTTTGGCATCGTTCAAATCAGCTGACAGAGCATCGTATTCTTGTTGTAGTGTTTGCATATCCCGTCTCATGTTGTCTCTCCCACTGACAGATGTGTTAGGCAAAACAATTTGTAGGTTGTCCAAAGCAATCTGTAGCATGTGAAGTCCTTCTTCTTTTTCATTCAGTAGTTCCTAAAGTGAAAGAAGTCACTTTTTTAATGTATTGCCTTACCATGGAAATGAATCAAAATACAATAATACAGGCTAAGAGTAGGGAAAAAATGGAAGCACAGAGGTTGAGCAGAAAAATGGGATTAAAGCAATAGAAAAGGCATTGAACAAAATGATAAGACAGAACAAAGTGTGATAAAAAATTACAATTAAAAATTTGAAATAAGATCATAGCAAATACTAAATATCTAAATGTCTTTCAAGACAGTAGATTGATAAAACCCAACACAAATTTCATGAAAAAAGATGTCACTTTAAAGCTTAGACAGTAATAGTTAAAATAGAGAGTAATACATGTTAAACTAATGTACTTCTTAATTGCTGTTGAATTTCCAGTAAATGTGGTGAAACACCATGTTCAATCAGAGATTATCCTTCAGTAAATTGATCTGATAAAAAATCAACCCAGCCTTCATTACTTCAAAGCACACAATACATGACAAACCTGCACAGCAGTCAACCTTTCTTGGACAGAAGTTTTGTCACCACTAGTGTCCACCACATTCGCTACCTTGACCTTCATTTGGCCAAGCCATGACCTGCATTGGTCAAATGACTGCATGTAGGCCTGATGGTCCAATACATACTGTTCCCATCGACGGCAAAGTTCCTGACATGCATCGAAAAAACAAAAGAAAAAGAAAACCTCATCAAAAAAGGGAATTTTAGATACATACGGCCTACTTAAACCTGAAAAGAAAACATTTTCTTAAAAGATTATAGTATAAACCCATAATAGCCAAGCCCAATATTGTCTCTATAGAAACCTTATGAAAATCAAACTTACATTTAAATGAAATGAACCTTACTTTAAAATGTATTTCTATCATCTGGTAAAACATATAAATACCTTGATATTGATAGTTGCTGTTTGGTGTTTGGTTGTCAGCTGGGAAGCCTGACTGACAACTCTGGAATCAGCACTAACTCTGACAAGGTCCTGTGCGGCATCGCTCAGAGAGTCCAAATCACCTTGATGACTGGCCACCTCCTTCTGCAGAGCCTATGAATGAATAAATGAATGAGTAGATAAAATGAGTATGGTTACAGACAGTCCTTAATCTAAAGGCAAGTCACATTAGAGGAAAAGATGCAATTTCCATGAGAATAATTTTCACGATGACCTCTAATGTGCACAAATATATTCATGGACAGGCTCCAGAATATCTTATGTTCCTGAGTTCTCAATATAGGCCATCCTGAGCCCTTCACTGGGACAATTTCCAAAAATGTATCCACCAGTTAGGCATTTGTACATGCTGCACTGGCAGTCTGGAAGTCCCTCTCTATAAAACCCAGAAAGGCCTTTCCATCCCCACATTCTAAAGAAATCTTAAAACAATTATTCCACATTTAAATGCTGAAGGATCCTCCTGTGTAATTGAAAATTTCTTATATTATGACTAGACAGCTTTAATGATTTCTTGATTTTAATGATCAACCAGTATGTCTTTTCTTATATCATATTTTGTATATTATATGCTTATAAACTCCCTATAAAAGAATAAAGGTCAGCAGTTTATCATATGTCATCGTCTGAAAACAGAGATGGACTAAACAAGGCCTAGTAAATGTATTTCGTGTGATTTGAAAATTACTTACAAACAGATCAGCCTATTACCTGGGGTGGCCAATGCTTTAGTATAGTAAAAGGAGTTTTCAAATATTTGAATAATCATTACTGAGTATTTAATGCAAAGGACAAATAAGATTTTAAAAGATTTCAGGAAAAGATGACAGGAAAATTCTTTATTTTAAATCTTTGCAAATCATATATGACAACATGAGCAAGTATCATTGAATTTTTAAAAAATCCAGATAAGTAGATACTGTCATCAAAAGATACATTCGCATACAGACGATGTAAACAAAAAATAATTCCATTTTGTTCCAATTTATGTCTCATCTTTAAATTGGACTTAGTAAACGACTAAAGTTTAAGAACAAATTGCTTTTAAATGAGATAAGAAGGCAAAAAAACAAAACAAAAACAGAAACAAGAAAAGAATTTGCGATAATAAAACAAAACATAAAAGAAAAAGAAAAGTAGAAAAATTGAAACAGAAATCCAGTCACAGTATTCTGGAAAGGAATTAAAATGAGGATCATGGTTTTGTTTTAATTTAACAATAGAAAAACAACATCTGTGTCCCCAACCAATGAACTTACCCTTAGCCTATCCAGCTGAGCTTGTTTTTCCTGCAAAGTTGATTTAAGGTCAACATCCCTCAGTCTTGCCTCTAAATCTTTCAGCCAGGCTGCACAGCGTTCATGCCAAGCTTCAAAGTCCTTCCACTGATCCATGCAGGACTCAAGGTCATTTTTGGTCTGTCGATGATTGAATATAAATAAATGCCTTAAAACAAAAGCAAAATTTATTCTTTATCAAACTTTGATAAACAAAAGTACTTTCTATTCAAGTCTGAAAATTTCATTCCATTTTCTACTCTACAACACCACTCCAGGGTTTTCAAATGAATAGAATGACATGTTCAGTTTTCAACCACTGTAAGTGGCAGGGGCACATTTCTTTTTCTCAAAAAAAAAAAAAAAAAATTTCCTTTCCTATTCTCATATCAAAAACTGTCTTTTAAGTACATTTAAGTTTAGAGTTCATCTTCTCCTTCATTCTTCTTCTTTATTCAACTTATCCTAATTCAGGGCAGCCACAATTGGTCATCTGCTTTAAATGTTTTTCAGCAAAGCGTTTACACTGGATGCCCTACTGAAAAAAACTGAGCAATGGGTTTAATTTGTTGATGCATCCTATGTAAATCACAAAGGATAAAGACTTTGAAGGGTGGCATAAAGTTATGTGCCTTAATATCACAGGTATAAAGACTAAAACAAAAGCTCTAATGCTAGTTAAAAATCCAGAATTGTTTTGCTTCTTCAACAAATTCTTATTTTAACTTACAGATACAAGTTACCAAAATCCATTACCTTTGCTAATGCTAAAATGAAAGCTTCCCAGTCTGCCTTGAGGGCCTGAGTGTCTCTCATTATAATGTCCTTTCCTTGAGGTGCAGTATTTGGAATAACTTTGTCAGCAAGTTCGAGGACATTCTTCACTTTTGGCTCTCCTTCCATCTTTGTGGTTAGAATATCCTGAATGAAATATGATGGACATTGTTAAGCACTGCCATGATTCAAGCAACTGCAATACGGTAAATAATGTATGATTTTTAAATAAGTTACATCAAATATGTGAGTGATGTTGAAGAAAATTATAGTTGGTTTGCACATAAAACCACGACACATAAAGGCCAATTTAATAAATGAATAGTGCAAAGACATTTATAATAACATGATGAAAAAATTTTCTTGAAGTGTCTTTAGATTTTAATTTATGCCCACAACAATTATGAATTTAATATCATAAGAATGTGATGCATCAATTACAAAAAAACAACAACTGTTTAGTGTAATCATAATAAAATAAGACACAAAGGTACAAAAGGGGGTTTAAACCATTACCCAAGCAAACTGGTAAGATTCATACAGACATTCGAGGTGAATAGTTTTCATTAGTTACAATGCACTTATTTTCACATGTATAACTCAATGCATTTCTGAATAAATTAAAAAAAAGAACTTTTTATTTCAAACTCTTCATTCTAATCTCAGAGAAATGTTCTTCCTAGAAACTTGTTTGTGCTGCTGACTGCATCAATTCTGAGGCATTTTATAAAGTTCATCTTTTTGAGCTGTGACTGAGTGATATGAGAGTAAAAATCCAATAACCTATTCTATCAGCCTTCTAGCTAAAGAAAAGCATTCAAAGCCAAATCCTTAGCAAAACAACTTTTCCATTCGTGTGACAGAAACTACAGAAAGAGCTGAAGCTCTCACTACAAGACAATTTTTTCAAAAGGCAAATTGGATAAATTCAATTCTCATAACAAAAAGAAAAATCCGTGCAAAGAAGGCATGATAGCAATGAACGAAATTTAGTTACATGAATTAAAGATTTTGCAGACTGATCTTCATTTTATGAGAGATGTATATGATCTGATTGAGTCACAACTGACTTATTTAAAGTTGTGAATGTCAAATCTCAAACTTTTAATTTTGAGTATTTAGGTGTACATGAAACGATGGTTAAGTGATTTACAAACATGGATGACACATTTTAAGGGTTATTTGCATCTTCTACTGCTGATAGTCAATTCCCAGCTTCTTAGAAGCACTGTCACCAATTCATCACTCTTTGACTTAAAAAAAAGTTGTTTTCAGGTTGCAGCAAGCGACAGCACTATTATCTCTAACACAGCAAATTCATTCAATATAATACACATGAATGGGTTGTAAGTTATGTTATGTCTATACATTCTACCTCCTTTAATTCTACATTGTCAGCTATTGAAAAATCATAACAGCTGATTAAGGAAAAAAAAAATGACACACAAAAAAAACAAAAAAAACAAAAAAAAAAAAACAAATCATGACACACAATGGGGTTGACTACTCAAGACACTCGAAAGGACCAACTCACTTGGACACTTATTGTGTTACTTTCATATAGATGGTCAGGGGCCTGGATAAAATGTAAAAGTGTTATTTGATTGTAATCCTATTCTCTTTCTCCCCTCTCATCCTAAAAACACTAAATTCATATTAGTTGAATTAAGTGTACATGTAAGATGTGAACAATCATATAATTTAGGTTGATCTACCTTTGCATGCATTTTAGATGAGATATATACCAATAAAAGGATGCAATTGTTGTTGTGGCTGTTATAGTTACAATAGTAATCAGTTGATTTTATAAACAAAGGGACAACTCCATTGATATGGGAGAGAAAAGCACACGTAGAGAATGATTGTCAAAGGAAGAGGGCTGGAGGTGACAGAACATGGGCAATTGGCCAGGTCAGAATTAAAACAAAAAAGGAATGAAAATAGGGTGTTCTTATCCCTGAGCATGTAGTATGCATGCTGAATGCTTTTCTTTTCTTGCTTGTTGGGTTTGGATTTTTTTTTTTAATTCATGAAGTATTTGAAAATAAATATGAGGACGGAAGTATGGAAGTATGAAACTATTGTACAAAATGTTCTGATTGTTAGTTTGGTTGTGGGACAGGTTTGGGAAAAAAGGGGGTGAGGTGGAGAGATTTCTCCATCTGTTCAGGTAGAGACTTCATGTAGTGATTTTTAAGTAAAAGAGAAAGCATGCTGCTTACTAGACTAATCAATGAATTAATTAAGTGGATAAAACTGATGAGAGCTAATGCAAAGTAATATTCCCCTAATATTTCATAAAGCAACTAAAGAGAAATTCTGCTATCTAAAAAAAAGAAAAATGAAAAAAATGGATTGTCATATGAGATTACATGTAGCAGAGAATTATGTCTAACACCAGAGATAATAAGGGCTGTTTAAAGGGCTCTTGAAATACAACTGCTGTGTGCCATACATAGACAGAGAATGATCTTATTTGTTTTGTGCTTTATTCCTTTAGTAACATATACATGAAAACTCCTCCAATCTATCATTAAAGCAGCACTTATGACCTTTCTCAATTGATAGGATAAAGTCAGTGTAACAGCACCACAACAGTAAACAATGCCCTCAAAAAATCTTATTAATCTTGAAGGAAAAAACAAAACAGAACACAAGTTAAATTTTCCTTGATTGCTCTATGATCTAATTTTTCTTTGTTAAAAAAAAATCAGGTCATCCTGCACTAGAAAAAGTAACTGAGGTAAGATAATAATGTTTTGCCCTTTCTGGCAAATGCTAATTTGCTCCTTTCATGACAATGCTCATAAAACAGAACCACATCGTTTGTCTGAGCTTGCCATGGTGAAATGAGAAAATCTTGAACTCATTTCTTTACACGAAGAAGCTGGTTATCAAAATTGAGTATCACTGAATCATTATTAATATCAATCAAGCACTGATAACCATCATACTTATGTCAATGAAACTTTCCATTTTCTATGTGGTCCTTTCTTCTTAAAAAGAAATAAGGGACATGTTCAACATAAATAGGAATCATGTATTTTTGACATGTAAGGATTAAACAATTTAAATTGATTTGAGGTTAATTCAAAATGTATGCTAAATGATATGTAGTCCTCTCTTTCGATTCAAACTAACTAAAATACCTTCTTTTTAGAGCTTCTGGACCAGACTTCACTTATCAAAAAATTGCGCACAGCAATTTATGTTTATAACAACAACAAGGACAACAACAACATCAACAATAAAATGACAAAATGACAATTTCTGCTTTCTGTCCGTCATAGAGTCTATCAATATTTAAACCTTTTTTAATAAATGATAAATTATTTTTAAAAAGTGAAATGTAGATATAGCAGTGCCAAGAGAAAAATAAATGTGAAGGAATGATAATAGATTGTACTGACAAAAGCATAGATCAAAATAGACCAAAGGAGAAATGGATAAACAGACCGACAGTCTATACTTTACCGCATTTCTTTTTTCAAGAGGCTGAAAATTCACACAGTAAGCCACTGATTCAAAATTCATTGAACATTTTCAATTTCAAATGGGATAAAGCACATTGACTCTATTTGGGTCACTTAGACTATAGAAAAAGCAAATAGGACAGATAGGAAAGTGTGATAAAAAAAACGATCCATTGTCTAGTTTCCAATGAGCGAGCAATGTGAATTGGGTTCCACCTAAGTGCATGCTAAATTTCCTTCAATTTGCTAAAGTAAAAGGAAAACTGTTAAGATCTGGTGCAAAAAAAAGCTATTCTGGTAGCTTGTGTCTACTCCTACATTCAATCATCGTAGGATTCTTAAATAAAGGAAAAACTCTGTGCCTCCCTAATTTGAAAAGTCGGACTCAAAAGTTCTGTTCAATGTATGAAACAAACATTTTTTTCCCCATATTCCATTTCTTTTAGTTATGCAGACAAATCATTATATGAATTACAAGAATATAAGGATATATTCTGTTGCCTTTGGGTTTGTTTGTTTTTTCCCTTTTTGTGTCTTTCTATCTTTATAACATTTGTGAAGGCACAAAGAAAAGAATGTGAACTGAAACTACTACTGGCGTGCTGTATCTAAAAATATTTATTTAAAAGAGACTAATCATCCACTTACACATCGTCTCTGATATGTGACAGACAAAAAAATATAGTGTGAAACTGCATGCCATGAAATGGGATGGTACAACTTATTATGCTTATTTTAATTCATGCTCAATGCCCTTACCTCCTCGTTAAGTGAATGGAAATCAGAATGGACTTTTCCACATGATTTCGATTTCAATATTATGGACACATTCATCTTTTTATTTTATTTTTCTGAATTGTTTGATAGTTTTTGTTCAATTTATTACTATATTTCTTTGCGTTTTGCTTATTGGTTTTGTCTGTTTTTCTTTTTTTCCTGTTTCAGCTTTTTTGTTTTGGCTTTAAAAAAAAATGTTTTTTGTGTATGTGTGGTGTGCTGTTGTTGTTGTTGTTGTTTGTTTGTTG
>JAOWAY010127409.1:0-10811 GCA_028565895.1 Goniobranchus geometricus
AAGAAGAAGAAGAAGAAGAAGAAGAAGAAGAAGAAGAAGAAGAAGAAGAAGAAGAAGAACAAGAAGAAGAAGAAGAACAAGAACAAGAACAAGAACAAGAACAAGAAGATTTGATTTTATCGTCATATTGTTTAGGTTCATGGCTTCGTTTACATTTTTACGTGGTTTTTTTTCCTTTTTAGACTTTTAACCACAGATTTGCTGCAAAAATGATGTACTATATATGCCTTTCTAATACTTGTTTGAACTTTGTTTTTTCCGATTTTGAGAAATAAAATCCCAATTTGGGGATGAATTTAAATGAATTGTTATGATATGAAACTTGATATAGTTACCATGGGGTAGAAAACAAAAGTTCGACAGGTCGTCAATGTCTAATTGTGAGGAAAGAGCAGTAAGAAGAGACGCCTGGACAGTGGGAATTTCCGCAGTATTATATGGAGACTACTGGCGGGCAGGCTTTCTTTACTTTACTTAGAGAGGAAAATGTCCTTACAGATATGTTACGGGTGGTGGTGTTGGTGGCAGTTTTCGTGGTACTGATACGTGTGGCTATAATAATATGTTGCAAATATGTATTATGGAAGTAAAACGCCAATCTGGACTTGTGGGGAAATCTCCGGCGGGTGAAAAAGAAAGAAAGATATCTGTCTCAGCGTCCGGTTGCTGGTTAACATTATTCAAGTGTTCTTGGGTTGTTGGTAAATACATTTCTGGATCTCTTGTGTATTTTGTTGTGTCAAAGTTGTGGATTCTAAACTAGTGATTGAAACATACTCCTTTGTTTTTATTGACCGAATGTGTAAAAGCTATTTCTGCACCATGTCTTTGAAAATTAGTGACGCTGTGTCTAACTTCGAAAGTGTTGAAAGGAGTGGAGATATCCGTGAATGGCTTGAAAAACTAGAATTGGTGGCGAGCCTACAGAACGTAACTCAACTGGAATCCTTTGTTCCTTTGTTTTAAGCTGGACCGGCGTTTGCAGTGTATAAACAATTGGCCGATGAGGATAAAAAGGTGTATGCGAAGTTGAAATTGAAATTAATGGAGGCATTTGGGCCAGACTGCTATGCAGCGTATGGTGAGTTATGAGAAAGAGTATTAAACGTTGGTGAATCAGTCGATGTTTTTGTTGCGGCTGGTGGCGCTGATGGGACAGACTTACCCAGAGCCACTGTTGAGATGTGCATTTGTCTCAGGTCTCCCGGCTGATGTATCAATTCAAGTCAACGATGGCAGTGGAGAATCTTGGACTTTCTGAGCTCATAGGCAGAGCGAGAATTATCCTTTCAACGCGAAGGCAGGCCTCAAATTCGTGTGCTGCAGGCCAGATAACAACGGCAAGGAAACTGAAATGCTTTGAGAGTGGTAATTTTAGTCATATCAGAAAGGACTGCCCCAGGAAAGCAGCCGAAGTAACCGGAAGGAAAATTACTTATTTTGAGTGTGGGGAGATTGGACATGTCAGGACGCAGTGCATGAATGTCGGTAAAAGAGACCAGCAGTCTGGAAACGAGTAGAGAGGAGTGTCGTATACACCGGATGCTCGTCACAAATTTACAAAAAAGAGGTGTGGTTATTTGTGCCAGTTGGGGTGAATGGGGTGCGTGGAAAAGGAATGATCGATTCTGGAGGTGAACAATCAGTGATGTTGGAAAAGTTCTGTAAACGAATTGGTGGATCGGTTCGAGGGCTTAGAAGAGCAGTGTGTATGTTGAATGGGATGACGACATACAGTTTAGGAGATGTTGAAGTCGATTGTGTTGTGGATTGTCAGCTGGTTCGATAGCGATGTCTTGTAACGAACGAAGTTGTTTGCGATTCTGATGTGATTTTGGGTTTAGATACCATTGTTCGTCTAGGTGGAGTTCAAATTGATAAGAACAGAAATATTCGCTTCAATGTGGACCCATGCATTGTAAGAGTTGGGACTGGTGCTAGCCATCTATCCGAAAGTATCAATCACCCGAAGATTGAAGACAATGATTTCTGTGCCGGATTTGATGGTAAGAAATGGACGGTTAGTTGGAAGTGGAAAGATAGTGAGCCAATTCTAACGAACAATTGTAGTGAATATGCAATAAAGGGTGAAGATAGAGAGTTGTTTGATCAAGAAATTGATCAATGGATTAAGGACGGGTGGCTTGAGCGTTACCGACAGGAGGTACACGGACATGTTAATGGTATTATTCCTCTAATGGCTGTGAGGCGACCAAACAAAGTGAGACCAGTCATGGACTATCGTGAATTGAACGAATACGTGAAATCGTGCCCTGGAAGAGAAATGGCGGTGTGTCAGGACAAGTTAAGAAAGTGGCGGATGGGTGTGCAAATGCCAGTTTATTAGATTTAAAGAAAGCTTATCTTCAAGTTCACATCGTTGACTCTCTTCACCGTTTTCAGGCGGTGCGGTGCAAGGGGATCCTCTATGTGATGACGAGGATGGGGTTCGGCTTGAACGTCGCCCCTTAGATAATGACTGAGATTGTTTCTGGTTTACTTTCGTTAGCTAACAATATGAGAAAAGGAACTGATCACTACATAGATGACGTGTGGGTGAATGAGAACATTGTCAGTGTTGATTGCGTGAAATCACATCTTATGAAGTATGGTCTCTGAACCAAAGAACCTGTGTCCCTGAAAAATGCTCGAGTGTTGGGATTGAGGGTCGCTAATGATGAAAACGGTTGTAGTGAATGGAGGCGAGATGTTACATTGCCAACCTTTGGTGACAATATAAGCAAAAGGGAACTTTTTTCTGTGTTCGGAAAACTGATAGGCCATTACCCAGTTGCGGGGTGGCTAAGGACATCTTGTAGCTTTGTGAAGCGGTTAACAAAAGATATTGAGTGGGGTGAGAGGATACCAAAGCATGTTGAGTCGATTGCTGGGGATATAATGTTGAAAGTTGTGGTGCGTGACCCTGTCGGTGGAAAGTGGATGGTTAGTAAAGGAAAGGAGTGTCTTGTGTGGTGTGATGCGAGCAGCATGGCGGTGGGAGTTTGTTTAGAGGTTGACGGAAACATTATTGAAGATGCTTCGTGGTTGCGTAAGGAAGAGGATGGAGTCCATATAATTATTAATGTGGCTGAGTTGGAAGCTGTTTTAAAAGGTGTGACCTTGGCTTTGAAATGGGACATATCTGTTATAAACATCAAAACAGATTCTGCAGGTGTGTACGGCTGGATTAGGTCATTGTTAGAAGATCTTCGACGCCCTCATGTATCTGGATTGAGCGAGATGATTGTAAGGAGAAGACTTTCGATAATTGCGCAATTGATTGACGAGTATGCATTGGATGTGACAATTGACCTTGTTCCAACACATGGGAATCTAGCTGATGAGATGACTAGGGTTCCTAAGAAATGGGTCGATCGAACTCGTTTGTGTGTCAGTGCAGGTGTGACAGATAACTTATTTGACACTGTCGTGAGATTGCATAACGCGCATCATTTGGGAGTAGATCGGACAATGTACTTGGCCAGCAAACAATTGAATCAAAATGTGGGTAGACAGTTGGAAGAAAAAGTTGTGAGAGGTTGTCAAGTGTGCAAATCATTTGACCCAAGTCCAGTACATTGGGATCATGGTTCGTTGGAGGTAGCGAACGTCTGGCAGAGGCTGGCAGTGGATGTGACCCATTTTTCGGGAAGGCCGTATCTTACGATAATTGATTGTGGGCCGAGTAGGTTCTCGATGTGGAAAAAATTGAAAAATGAGACGTCGGAATCCGTAATAAAAGAACTGAACAGTGTTTTCATGGAGCGTGGATTGCCTGAAGAATTGCTAGGTGATAATGGGCCATGCTTTAAGAGCACAAAGATGTCACAATATATGATGGACGTTGGTATTCGACATATCTTCAGCTGCGCTTATAGGTCGTCTGGCAATGGCATCGCTGTGCAAAATCACAGAACTATTAAACGTATGGAAAACATGGTGTACTGGTACAACCAGTCGCCAAATGTTGATGGTGTCGTCCCAGCTGACAGAGTGTATTCGTACCAAACTGCTCTACCAGGCCCACTTCAGAGGCGCAGTTGTGTGAGAGAACAAGTTGAACATGATGTATATAAGATAGGGGATGTTGTGTATGTGAAGCCTGTTGACAATAAGTGTAACAGTAAGTGGAGAACTGGTGAGGTGACCCGTATTGTGTCCGACTTGGTGATAGAAGTTGACGGCATAAATCGGCATGTTGCAGATATTCGCCAGTCTGGAGGACATGTGACTGATTTGCATAGTGTGGATGATCGGGAGCCTTCGACGGTTATTACTTATGATTTCAATGTTGAAGAGGAGGAAGTAGAGGATGATGTTGAGATGAGGGAAAATGTTGACGAGGACGAAGCAGAGGATGATGGTGAGATGAGGCAAGAAGGTGATGATGGAACCAGCTGTTCAGACACAGGAGCTGATGATGATAATGAAGATGGGCCGCTTTCACCTAGGCAGCGGCGACCACCACAATGGCTGGCTGACTTTTATGTGGACTTATAGTACTAGTATTAGGATCATCTACAGATCATGGGAGGATGTGGCTATATGTTGTAAATATGTATTATGGCAGTAAAACGTCAATCTGGACACGTGGGGAAATCTCCGGCGGGTGAAAAAGAAGGAAAGATCTCGGTCTGAGCGTCCGGTTGTTGGTTGACATTATTCAAGTGTTCTTGGGTCGTTGGTAAATAAATTTCTGGATCTCTTGTGTATTTTGCTGTGTCAAAGTTGTGAATTTTAAACTAGTGATTTAGACATACTCCTTAGTTGTCTTGATCGAATGTGTACAATCTCCCACTCAGAGATTCTTACTGGCGTCATAGGAACTACAAGGTGTTTTTGGGTTGTTTTTTCTTTCTATCATTCGTCAATTAATAACTGGTTATTTTTGGTACAGTTCTGTTTTGTTTTGCTTCGTTGTGTTTTGTTTTATGTTTTCAACACAACCCTTATTGCTTTACTTGACCTAATTTTTATCTTGGCCATCGGAGCAGAATGCCGCAGCAATTTCAGTGGTCTTCTTTCTCATCTGTTTCCTTTCGTTGCGGTTTTGGGAAATAGACCTTAGATGTTCAAGCTCTTCCAGTGCTTTGAGTTTCAGGATAGATGATAGAGTCCTTGACAGATTTTTGTTTTTGAAATTGCGGCGATATTTTTCATTTGCCTTCCCCTGAAACTACATTCATATTTGGTAAAGCAAAAATGCATGGCTATTTTGTCTCAGGATGTGTCCAAACAGGCACCATCGATTCTGGGTTATAAGAATGGAGAAAGTTTTTTCGTTACATTTCTTGTTTAATAAATCTTTCAAGATTTTAGAAGGATAGTACATGCTTACTATTTTGTCACCCTGAAGTTGTCTGTATAGAAGGCATCCAGTTTTTCTGTTTCCCTCTGCGCTAGTGCCCATTTGCCTATGAAGTTGATGTCATCAGCATAAATCATTTCTGGCGGAAGTTGTGACAAGAATGGGGATTGAATTACTGGCAAATTCATTCTGACATCCATTACTGCATGTTTCAAGTATACAATAAATTAAATTTGGGGTGAAACTATCTCCTTGGGGAGTACCAACATTGCTTTTGAATGACTTTACTAGGGATGCGTAATTTATTTTGACTGGTATGCAGGCTTTGTATTCGGTTAAGTATGGATCTAGATGTAGATCTAGACTCCATAGTACCTCGAAACAGAATAAAATGTTTATGGGCTGTTATGTATATTATTTATTAGTTATTTACAAATTGTTCGTGTTTCCTAGTATCTGATGAGGGTCATTGGTCCAAAACGGTACATGTTTTCCCCTTCATTGAGAAACCCTATGCTTTTTATACATTTCCACATTTAGTAAGAGGCGACTAAGGCCGACTTCATCTTCTGGAAAAATATCTTTTAAATTTGGATTATGAAATTATCTACATATACATGGGCTTTTCATGCTACTGGTAAGCCATTCTATAGTCTAAGTGCAGCTGGGTAAAAAGGCATAAAAATGACTGTTAATTCTAAATGACGGTAATTTACACGACCCAGCAGAATGCCATGTGGTTCTCCATTGATTTCAGAAGATCAATCGTTGTATATCTATGAGCCCCTCTTTTGATTAATACCTTTGTATGACTTTACATCTGGCTCTCCTCTCCTCCAAAGGTGCCCACTTATGTTCCGGTATCAATTTAGCAATGCTATAGTTATAGCCATAATTATCAGATATGAACTTCGCTGCTCTTCTCTGTGCATTTTCATTTTCTGGGCTTTAGTTTTATTTGAGGATCCCAGCAGTGTTGCTATATTCCAAAACGCGTCACAGTTTTCATAGTTTTCCAATTTAACTTGCTGATGATATATCCTGTATACCATTCAAACGTTCTGTTCCGTATTTCCTTTAGGACGCTTCGCCTATATCGAACCATCTGACATCTATGGTCCAAGTGGGAGATTCGCTTGGAAACCAGGAAGTACAGCTACTCTCATTAGCCCAAGTATCAGAGTGACCTCCAGCTGCCCTGTGACTCTGATCTTCTTTTACAATATGTACGGTGGTGGCACTGGTACTTTACAGGTGAAGGTAAGCTGAGGTATTGATTATGTATATTTGTTCAATGTTTCTTTTTAGAGCTCATCTTTGCTTCAGCTTCAATCTACACCCTTCCCCTTTTCTTATTGCAGGAATAGTAAGCCACCTCTCGATCTCTGATAATGGAGAAGACAAAATGCGTGTGCTGCGATCTAATTCATGCATGTTGTAAGAGGCGACTAACATAGTGCCGTTGCACCTTGGTAATGAGGGTTTCTGTGAGGGCTTCTTAAACATTGGAGAAGACTGGGTAAGCACATGGAGTAGGAGACACTGAGATCGGAACTTTTTCGTTTCTTCTTTCTCCTCTTCAGCCTCTCTCTCCCACATGAAGACAGAGCAACTGTGGGTTGTTTCTTTGATTTCCACAAAATCATTGGTCCTGACTCAGAAATTTTGAATCCATATCCTGTTACACTTTTTCTGTCATCTGAGCCTGCCCAATTATCATCACAGATGCCTATGACTTTCAGAGGTGTGTCTGATCGACTAAAGGCTAGTTTTGCATTGGTAGTCCCCTTCAGGTATCTGAGAACGTGTTTGGTCATTTTTATATGATGCTGTAAACAACAACACATGTATTGGGAAAGCTGGCCTTGTGGCTTTCATGATATAAATGAGTGCACCAACAATCTGTCGGTACAATTTCAGTTCATCAACATTCAATGGTTCTGAACCAATCATTGGAATTTGAGAATTCAATTCACATGGGGAAAATCTTGGCTTACAATTTTGCATTCCAAATTTCTCTAAAACTTTTGTAACATATTTTGCCCAAGTCATAGTTACTTGATCATTTCCAACTTTAAAGTCTAAAACTTTTGTAACATATTTTGCCCAAGTCATAGTTACTTGATCATTTCCAACTTTAAAGAGAAAAAGAAAAGAGATATTGGACCAAGATCTTTCATTTTTAATTTGTTTTCAAAACTTTTCTTGATAGATTCCATAATTGTATGTTTTGCTGAAATAAGTAGGTCATCTACCCATACTAGTAGAAAAGTCTCATAATTTTGCTTATAATAAAAACAGGGATCATCGATTGATCATTCGAACCCTTGTTCAATCAGGTAGGAATGAAGAGTGTTATTCCAGTTTCTTCCTGACTGTTTTAGTCCATAAAGAGACTTCTTGAGTCTGAGAACTAAAGTTTCCCCCTTATTGCCCTTCAATTCAAAACCTTCAGGTTGTTCCACAAATATTTGGCAGTCAATAGGTGGGTTTAAATAAGCAGCTTTTACATACATTTGATGTAGATCAAGGTTGTTTTGAACAGAAAGTTGAGTGATAATTCTGATCGAGTTCATGCGAGCTGTTGGTGAGAATGTTTCTTGATAGTCGATACCTTCAACTTGTCAATAACCTTTTGCCACAAATCAAGCTTGTCTGGTTTAATAGCATAGACCCATACCCCCACCCCCACCCCCAATTATTTCCCTGTCTTTGGGTAGAGGGACGAGGTCAAACGTATCATTCTCTTCAAGTGCTCGCATCTCATTCTTCATAGCAATTTCCGATTCCTTTGCATCAGAACTAGAAATAGCCTCAGAGTAGTTTTGTCTTCCTCTTCATCATCATAAGTGTCAATGTTTACATGATCATTTTTCTCACGGATATGGTCTTGGAATTTCACAACCCGCACTCTTTTTACATTTCTAGTCTCAGCAAAGTAAACAAAATATGCTGGATTGTATTTGTCATACCCGACAAAAACACCCTTTCCAGCCCTGGCAATTTCTTTTGATTTTGAACATTTGAGAAGCATATTTGACCAAACCTGTGCATTTTAGAAATGTCAGGATTTATGCCAGACATTGCCTCAATAGGAGTCATTGCCAACCTGCCATTGAAACATCTATTTCTGATATAAACGGAGGTCATTAAAGCATATGACCAGGTCTTTGGTAAGTTTGAATCAATGAGCAAGCATCTTGCCATTTCAAAAAGAACTCTCCACTGACTTTCTGCAGTACCATTTTGGTGAGGACTATAAGGGGAACTCTTTTCATGTTTTATCTTATTCTCGATACAAACAGTCTGGGACACATATGACTCAAATTCGCCACCATTGTCTGACCTAATACATTTTACATTTCCATAAGGAGATACATGAGATAGATATTTCTTAAAGGCTTGCATTCATATACGTTTTCAATTTCTTGACCTTGTTTCAATGTTGTTGTTTGGTTTGTTTTTTTGTTGTGTTTTTTTTTCTTTTGTTTTGTTGTTGTTGTTGCTTGGCTTCGCCAAAATAACTATTTTTAACTATGGCACGTGATAAAAATTCAAAATCAGTGCTTCAAATTCAGTAAGGAGCCTGAAGATTTTATTCAATGAACTATTTTAATTAAAATTCTGAATCATATATTATATTGTCATTTATCAACTAATAGAGAATTCTCTTTGGGTCAAAAGTTGCAAAATGGATTGCTTGGGGGCTTCCAAAGAAAGTATACAGAGTATTAAAAAAAAAGAAAAAAAAACGTGAACTGCTGAGTGATAGCTAACTAAAGCAAGGCGGAGGAAGAGAGTAGGAAGTTGGCTAGGGGCTCAACAACTTTTCTTTATGTCTCACTCAACAGATTTTTGGCAGCGATGCGCCTTTATGGTCCAGAATTGGACAACAACATGAAAATGGTCGGACATGGAGCAAAGCCACTGTGCACCTCCCCGACGACAGCCTTCATCCCAGTTTTCAGGTAAAAGAAAGGAGTCCTGTAGCATTTGTCCAGTCCGGCTTTGCATAGGATGAAAGAAATAGCTAATCAGAATGCCACAGGTTCTTGTGGGGGGAGATAGATAGATAGATAGATAGATAGATAGATAGATAGATAGATAGATAGATAGATAGATAGATAGATAGATAGATCGATAGATAGACAGATAGATAGACAGATAAATAAATATATATGCAGGAAAAAAATCAAGAACCCAACTTCAGCTTACTATGTTAATATTGATGTCATTGCCATCCTGGTTGCAACACGTTCAAATCCCACTTAACATTCCATCAAGCAATCTAAATTAATAATGTTGATGCACGATTGTGAAACGACTGTAAAAAGATGGGAAGCAAAGGGTCTAACTAAAGATTTGAAACACAAAAAAGTCCGGTGGGACAGGGGGCGATGAGAGGATGAACATGAAATCTTTCAGAACAACAACTCAGAACATTTCCGGTGTCGGTGTGACTTGTCGCCTTGACAGATGAATCGATTCTAATACTTCCCACAAAAACTGCCATTCAGCTGGACTGACACATGGTTGCCAGATGGCCACGTGTGTGGCCAAAATGTCCAAAATTCGGCGACAAAGACAGTTGTCTGGCCACGGCACAGAGAACTTGGCCACGAGTCCAGAATTCGCCACAAGTCGATCCATAGATCTAAATAAATATTTAACAAATATTTTTACATATATTTTTTACAATTTCAATATCAATCATATTGTGATTCACACTCTCGATTCACTTTCACTTAAGGCTAGGCCCAGGAGGCCTAGACGGCTAGAAATCTAAATCTAGATCTACTTTTCAATTGTTTCACTTTCACTTTCGCTTGACTTCATGGAACGCCCCCGCACAGCCAGCCAAAGACGGGTGTATTATATCTTTAATTTTCGCCGGATTTTTTATTTCTTTTTTCGCCGGATTGTCTTTTTTAAACTGCATATTTTGTCATGGGGTGTAAAGATAATTGATAGCTTGGCCACGCAAGTCATAATTTGGCCACTTTTGCGGTGGGTTTTGGCCACAATGCCTTTTCGGACATACAGCTTGTGTTTAAAAATCATGCACATTCGAATAGGGGAGGCGAGACGTCGGCCTGGCTTTTCTCCAAGACATGAACATATTGTGGCTTCACTAAATACTACGTTATAGATTGTTATTGGTTTTTCCCTACCTTCATTAGCATCTGTGTGCTCTTCTGGGAAAAGGAGGACCGCGTTCTCTGTAGGTACTGATCTCACCGTCGGCGCATCGCAAAGGCCCACTAGGTTTTAGAGTAGAGGCCCTTACCAACCACAATGCCTCAAGCATTTGATATATTAAATTAGAATAGTCTGCCGACGTGACGTGACGCGACACTACGCATGGCCAGTGAAATCTGCATTACGTTACATAAGCAAGACAGGATGACAAAATAAAATAAAATAAAATAAAATAAAAAAATAATAAAAACAGGAATAGACCTGAGATACATTTAGATCAGTGTTTGTCAACCTGTTGGGCGTT
>JAOWAY010127520.1:0-10811 GCA_028565895.1 Goniobranchus geometricus
ATAATGTAGAGTGTATTTCTTTTCAACAAGATTTTGTCTGTGTAACATACACCTAACTGTAACGTAAATGGTTCTGTCACTTTCAAAACTTTCAGCTGTTTCTTGAAATACAGTTTTGCATGAAGAAGGCGTGAATTGTTAGGAATGTCTTTACTGATTTTGAGGTACCTGAAGTAATGGAATGAAAACTGCTGTCATACTTTAGGCAATAAATGCATAGGTTCGTTAATAACAGAAATTTCACTTTATTGATACCAGACTTAAGAGAAAAGCAGAGTCTGTCTCTCTTCAGCTGTAGTTAAGTGATTTTGGAGGGGCGTATTGTGTCTTATTGGGAGCTAAGCCGAGTCAAGTGTAAACTTGTAGTAAGAGAAACAAAAGTGATAGCATCATACTTACATGCATATAACGTACATACACAAATACAAACATACACACATAGGCCTACATATTTTTTACATGCATAAATGAAAATTTCCTTTCATCTCTTGGCATTCTTGTTTGATAACTTTCACTTATTCTTTTTGTTGTTGCGCAGCTCAGTCAGGATGATGACCGACAGTCTGAATAGATAGCATATAGCAATATATTCCTTTTTAACTTCTGTTAAATATTCATATTTATTAGCAATGCCCCTTTTCCAGATTGTTGTTCTGTATCAGAGAATTTAACAAACAATAATTCCTTCAAATATGATGACACGCTGATTTTATTACTCATACTTTATTTTCAGACCTCATTCATTCTTTAAGCTAGCACTGTCTAGTAATTAGTTGGTGACTCCTCACATGAAAAGAAGTTTATAATGATTTAATGTTTTAAAGGAAATAAGGAGTTATATTTGATAGGTTTTGTTGCTGTATCTTATTCCTCCCATGTGTTTTAATAAAACTGACGATTGAGAATTTCAATATAGATCAATGATCAATATTCTTCAGTCTTGTTAAATACATGCTGAACTGATTCTCATCTTGTTAAATGCCTTGGACTCTGATAAACTGAATGAAGACCCCACTGCATTTCCTTTTTCAAAGCAGCAGCCTTTTAATTATATTTTCTGCAGAATAATATGTCTGTCCAGCATGAATTGACATCATTTTTTTTCTATTTTCATCTTTTTTATAGAGTCCTTGTTCTGGATCAGGGTGAGGTGAAAGAATTCAACTGTCCAAACAAGCTTCTTGACAACCAAAACTCTGTTTTTTATGCGATGGCTGTGGATGCCAAACTTGTTTAAAATAATGTCTTTTCCGGCATATACTATATTAATTCTCACACATACACAAGTTGCTGTATGATTAGTACATTTAGGTAGATAGATACATAGATAGGTAGATACATAGATAGGTAGACAGATAGATAGATAGATAGATAGATATATAGATAGATAGATAGATAGATAGGAAGGCAGACAGACAGACAGATACGTACATAGATAGATAGATGGATTGATTGAAAGACAGAGTGGGTCAAAAATTCTGTCATACCTTGTAGGCTTGTAAATAAAGATGATACCATGTAATATGCAATTAACAGCATAATATGACATTAAGCAGATTTTAACTTTAAGCCTTTTCCATCAACGTTTCTTTTATTCAAAACAGTTGATATTGATACCCAAGCCTTTTTGTTTTACTTATCTGAATATTTAGAGTGGGACATATAAATATAATATCACTGGAATGATGAGTACTCACTATGATCATCCGACAGGAATCCTTTGGGGTTTTCTCTATTTCAAACTTGTTATCAAGGAGGATGTATCATGATCATAGGCAAACCCATTTTCACAACAGTAGAAGAACTTTCGGTAAAAAAATAAATGACAACTTGGAGGAAATATCGGTCCAATATGTCAGGAAAGCAATTTCAGTTTGGCCAAATTGGCATTAAGAAGAAGGGATGCCAACTGTTTGCCTTGACAAGTGGCAGTTCATACAAATGAATAGCATTAACAAATCATTCCAAAGTTCACTGCAGCTTTCAGTATTTATACGGATTCCAGCCTCCTTTTCAAAGCTGACCCGACTGATGATTCCAAATGCTTTGAATGTACCTTTCAGTAGATATTGTGATTTCATTTTCACTATTCAATAACTATGCTTTGATGTACATATGTATAGGGCTACAAGTGTAATGATTATAGGGACATTTGCATTGCAGTTTGGTTTGGTTTAATGTACGTAGAGAGATATATTACATAATATAACTTTTAACAATGTTCCAGCCTTGCTTTTGGTAAATAGAGCTTGTTTTGTATGACAATCATTCCATTGTAATGGTATATCTAGCAAGGTATTAACGTACTTGTATGCATGCTGCTTAAAATATTATACATGTAATTCAAATATTTCATAACTGCCTTGTGATGTGATTTTAAATATTTAATTGAAGATCTATTTATGTCATGCTTATTATATTAATTCACAATAAACAGAACCGAGAGTGTTTTACTTGTCCATAATAATTTTCCAAGATATTTGATATGTTCATTCTTCTTCTTCTTCTTCTACTACTCCAATTGCCAAGACTCATATGTAACAGATTGAAAGAGCTAAAAAAGTTACCAGAGTCCAGTACAAGTCGTAATTAAACCCAGGCCTTTGGGTCCAAAGAGAGTGGGGTACGATTAGCCCTTAGCCCTCCTCTCTCACCCTCTCACTTAATATATTCAAGGAACTTTCAAATAATCATTGGGCCTGCCACTTGTCCAAATGTCATGGTATAGTATTACTGCCTACCCAGTCCAACAGTTCGAAAAGCAAAAGCGATGATATAATAATTATAGAATTTGCAAATTAGTTGACTTATTTTGGGAAAGAGAGCCTGTAACATGTTTATTTTTAAAAACCTTAATTCCAAATGGCAGAACTGCATTTTTTCATGATGTGTAAATAAAGAATTATCACAGTATTTTAAAATCTTTTTCCTCTCTAAAGGCCTGTACACATTTTAGTAGAAATTGAAGCCTACGTACTTAAGGAATAACCTTTATCAGGAAGAAGAGGCTAATTAAAAATTAGGCCCCTCTTCAGATGATGCAGCTGATAGAAAGAAAATCTATTTGTGTATAAATATTATGGGTTGCATATGTACCATTGAAATGGTAAAATGCATTTTTAGGATAAATTGCTGAAAATACCTTCATCAAACAAAGGACAAAAAACAGACTTGCAAAAATCCTGATAGTTGTGATAACTGTACAAACTTTCTCTTTCTCAGTAGATGAAACCTTTTTTTTCATTGTGAAAAAGAAAGGCTTCATTAATTAGAAATTTCCTTAAGGATTTCTTTCAAGTTGTTAATTAAAAACCTTCATAAGATCAAATCAATGACCATTGTTGTTTGTCAATATCAACAATAATTATTAATTATTTTCTTCAAAATATCTCAAGACCCATCATTTTAAGAAATACATGTATTTGTCTTAGAATCTGACTCCCTTTGATTTACAATTCTGTTGTAGATATGTCACATTTTTAAATAGGTGTAATTGCATTTGTCCTGATACACCTGCCATTAGAGATACTAAATGATTGCATTGAGAATGAATGGGTGTTATTGTAAAGTGCTTTGAAACTTCAGTAAAAAAAACACTATAAATGAAATCTTTTAACAACAGCAAAGCCAAGGAAACGTTAAGAAATGAAACTATTGTATTCAATATCTCTATTAAGCTTATTATTCAGAAAACAACCAAAATGATAAGAGGATAGTGTCGTCATTATTTCATAACTTTTTTTTATGTCTGGAATAGCTGTTGTCAAAGTTAAAAATGTGTACATAGCTTGGAAAGTAATTTTCTGCCAGCAAACATCAATCACTCCACAATAACATATAAGTGATGTGGCTCCTCAAACAAGCTTGGCATCCTCAGCCATTGACCGAAATGCAGAGTTAGGATCATTCAAGAGGTTTTCAGGGGTATCAAATTCCTTCATTTCACCTTTGTCCAAAACCAGTATTCTGTGAGAGTTTCAATGAAACACAATATTTATTGATCATAACATTTGTGCCATGATTAAAGAAAAAAATGAAAATAAAAGGGAGAAAATAAAAGAAATGGATCATCTCCTGATATATTAGCTGATATATAAGTTAGGGAAAGGTACACAAATAAACTTCAGTTATTACTCAAAATAATCTCCAATGACATGAAAATAATTTTGAAGTCGGGATTACTTTAATTTAAAGATGGTTTTTTAAGTCGCAAGAAGCTGGTGAATAGCTGATCTGAGGGCTGATCTGCTTTCCTGCAAGTTTTCTTTTTGAATTAAGGAAAATTCACATGGTGCAAGATTTTATGTTTGCAGAGAATGTTGCAGGGCTTAGAGGTTAATTTGTAACAGGAACATTTATGTTTATCTTTGGGTGATAGAAACAAACAAACTTCTTAGATGCCGAGATGATTGGCATTCAGTAGTGTTGTAATCATGATCTTCCAATGGGTTCCACGACACTTTGGGCTGATTCTGTTGCATTTGAGGGATCGCTCACAGATCCCTCTCAGCCTCTCGTGATCCAAGAGAGCGATCAGATCTCCTGAAAAACTGCAAAACAACTCTGCTGAGAATAGATGCACCACAGGTAGATGAAGCAGTGTTCATCAGGGGCGGGTTGTGGGCGAGGTCATGCCTAGACCAGTTAACCATGATGTCTTGAGGAGGCTCAACCTGTGCGACCAGACCGCTGTACCGGTCAAGCTGACATTGGTGCTCACCTTAACAGAATCAATTTGCGGCGGAATCCAACCTTTTGCAACCGTGGTGGCCTATCCGAGGCCCTGATGCATCTGCTTCAGGATTGCCAGTCATTTGAGGAGGCTTGGGCGCGGTGGCTTCCAAGAAGTCTGACCCTGGAGAATTGTCTCTATTGGAACCATAGGCAGCTGCAAAAGACTGCAGCCTTTTACAGTTTTGCCACCAGGGGAGAAACAGCTTGAAGCTTTGTAAGTTTGGTGTTGCACTGCCAAGGGCTCTTGGAAGCCACAGCACCCATACTATCTGAGATGAGACAAGAATCCCATGAAAGGACAAGACACGGTAGGAATCCAAACTGGGACCTGTTCCTTTAAAGGACATGATCAATAATTATTAAAATAATAAGCAAACTTTTAATGCGTCTTTGCTCTCAGAGCTCAAGGCGCAATAGCAGCCCCCAACCTCACAATCACGTTATTGGTCTCACTTGTCATAATCCATGATAGTATTCAGTCTATGAGCAATAGCAATTACTGTGCACTCTTTGAAAGCAGAACGGATGGTATTCTGGATAAGAGTATCAGTCTGTATATCCACAGCTGCGGTCGCTTCATCCAAAATCAGGACTTTTGTTTTATGTAGTAAGCTCCTTGAGAGACATAATAATTGCCTGAGTCCAACACTGTTGAAAGGTGAAATTATATTTAGTATAAGAATAATGAATATTATGATGATGATGATATTAATAAGAATTGTTTACAGATGACTCACTTAGAGAAAACAGAAGCTGGAATCATGACAAAGAGATTAGTCTGGAAAATCAAAAACTAGTCACCATCAAACACACTCATCAACAGTAATACTCAATTTGAGTGAGTCAGTGTATGTCAGGAAGAAGAAGAAAACTAGCAAAGAAAAAGAAAAGAAAAGTGGTGCTGAGCATCAATCTTGCTTTTACTTTTTTTTTTTTTTAATCTGTCAATTATGGTTACCAATTTTGATTTTAAAAAATTTTTAAAAATACAATAATACATAACGGGCAAGCAGGCTCTAAGCACTTTACACAGTGTAGCTACAGCTAAAATTAACATATCATTATAATACAACAGAGTTTGCCGACGACACTGTAAGAGTACTCCACACAAAAACAGCTTTAAAATACATAATAAGAGAACTAACAAGATTTTTTTTTAAAGAAAAATGCACCTTTACAATAAAATCAATGTGATCAGTGCTAAAAAATAAGTTTATGTGATGTAAAAACATGTTAAAAATACAAACTATATGATGCTAGGATACAAAAAGATGGGGTTTTAAGCATACATACATATGCAATAAAATAAAAGTGATCAATTCCAGAGTGAAAATACATATATAAACAGGTTAAAAATATAAACAATATAATAATGTATAAAGACGCAAAAAGATGGGTTATAAGGCATGTTTTGAATGAATCCAAGATTCTTTAAGAACGAAAGTGGAATACTGCTCACCAATTTTGCTGAAAGTTCCGGATTTAACTAATAATGTCTTATCATTACCAAAACCCAAATTCCTAGTTGGACAGTATAAATTCAAACAATTTCTTATATAGCTAGGGTTGTAAAAGTTCAAACATTTGTATATAATGGTGCAGATTCTATAAACAATTCTTTTCTCAACAGGTAGCCAATGTAATTCATCTAAAGGGGTATAGCTGATGTTCGACAACTTTTCTTTAAGATTAGTCTGGCTGCATTGTTTTGTACAGCTTGAAGATCTTTGATTTTTTCTTTTGAAATGTTTGCAAAAATAGTGACAATAATCAAGTTTGGAGAGGACCAGTGAATTTACCAAGTTTGCAGTTACATTGGAGATGAGATGTCCACTTTTGCTGATTCTACCAATATCCAAATAATAAGGGCTTATGCCTTAAAGCATTACCAGAACCCAAAAGAGGGCTGACTACTAAACTCATAATATAAAAAGAAATGCAGTAATTGTAAGAATAAAGTCCACATTTATGCTCATCTAAATGATTAAGCAAAGAAACATGAACGGTACTTATTTCCATTGGTGTGAAATGTATTTGGTTTCATGTCTCACCTCAAGTTACAACCTTCCTCACCACATTCATATGAAAGTTTCTCCATTTTGACAGCAACAAAAGACTTCAGATGGGCATGCTCTAAAGCTGTCCAAATTTCATCATCTGTAAACTCATTAAACGGATCCAGATTGAAGCGGATTGTGCCAGAAAATATCACTGGATCCTAGTTTGAAGGAAATGTTGTAAGATGTATGAACAAACCAACCATCTGGTAATGATAATAAAAATAGATACATAAGGTAATTGAAAAGTGCAAGTCGCTGCACTCATACTTCAAGTAAAATTTTACCAAATGAAACCCTGAATTTAAGCTTGCTATTCATTGCTTTCCTTAAATACATTTTAATACAATTGCTAGAGTAATAGAGGTTACCAAAAAGTCTTAACACATAATGTCACCTGTGGCAGTATGGTCAGCCGGGACCTCAAATCATGGAGACCAATGTCGGCAATGTTGACTCCATCAATGAAGATAGCACCATCAGCTGCTTCCATGAGACGAAACAATGAAAGAGACAAGGAAGATTTTCCAGCTCCTGTACGCCCAACCACACCAATCTGGTAACAAGTGGTGAAACGCAAATAAATTTTTTATCACCTTTTGTTATCTTATAACAATGCAAATTACCTTCCTGGAATAGGATGTTAAAAGCTTATACATGAAACATAATTTTATCTGATTGGTTTCATCAAGATTCTAATAAGGACAGAAGAAGACAGGCATGTAGATAATGTTGCCTCAGCAGTCAAAATGAAATTCATCTTACTTGCCAAGGTATATGTACCTCTGATTCATTTAAATAGATAAGAGTCTATTTTAAAGTTGAGTAAACATAAAATATTTGAAAAGCATCTGACAATAAAGCTGGAAAATTTAAAAAGTAAAACCTTATTTCTAAGATAACTGAAAAATAACTTTCAGATATTTCTTTCAATGTGTAATCAATTTCAAATATATATTCAATCTTACAAAGTATTTGAAAATCCTGTAGCCTTCAATTTCCATTTGTTTCTTTTATGCCACATAGTTTATCCATGTGTCGATTCTCTTCTCTGTTAGCTTATCACGCTCAGCATATAAGTTATATTTGCAACTTTCTGCATTCAAAAGCTCATAAAAACATATACTTTGGAAAAAACAGTAGAATAAAATAAGAAAACAACCATCTACCTTTTGTCCACTTTCAAATGTTATACTCAAGTCCTTGATGACAAGCTCTAGTCCCTCTCTATAGCACACGCTGTAGTCTTTGAAGTCTATTTCCCCCCTTTCTGGCCAAGAGGGCAATGGCTTTTTGCCGCAAATTGTCCAATCTGCCTGGAACATTGTAAACATTTGACTGTTATGGGCTGTGAATTCTTCATGAAAGCTGAGGACCAAATGTTTTCTTTCAATTCCTGTTACCTTTTAAACCTCTGAATAGTAAGCAGGTAAGAGAAAAGTGACATGTAGACAATACCAATGCTTTCTTTATATCCAACCAATAATATAACACCTTAGTGATTTCACAGCACTGGCCTTAATGTCTTCTCGATTGCTTTCCCTATGATACAATTTGAGATAATTTTCATTTATTTGTGTGCTACATTTTTTCTACCTTTTGTTTAGTTTAGTTTAAGTTTATTTCATTTCAAAATACAGCATGCAAGGTCAAACGCCCATATTATTTCTAGACATTCAAGAAGCAAAGAAAGTACTTCCAGTGTCTAAAATTGAGCAATCAGAAATTGTTTCAGAGATATCAAATTTTAAGAAAATAGTACAGTATTAGATGTATAAAATCACTTGCAGTATGACATTTATTTTAGACCCATAATAATTTTGATAATGAAGAATTACTGAAAGCAGGATTGTAATTGAAGGAAAATTAAAAGAAATCGTGATCTTTCATCTACAAACTTGTGGCAAATGAAAAAAGAAATCAATTTTGTCATCAAGGATCACGAATTATGTGATTATAGTATCAATTTCATACACAGCAGGTTATTACTCAGAGAAAGATGAAATGTTCTCAAGAGTCACACACTCACAGTCAGTCACATACTCCTACCTCTTGTGTTGTCTCAGAATACTCCTGTATGCGTTCAACTGAAACAATATTTGTTTCAAAATCTGCTATTTGGTTCACCATCCAAGGCATTGATCCGCTGATCTGGATAAGGATGAGGTTTAGGAGAAAACTAAGTAAACTACTTATATTTTTATAGATCTCATGCTTTTTCACTGATAAGTTTAAAAAGTCCAAGAAGCACTTTGTTGTTTGTTTTTTGTTGAATCTTTAACAGATAAAAATTGTAACCTATGCCAGGATCATAGACACAACTGCCATTGACAGAACAGTCCTGAGATGGACAACAAATAATTTAGAAAGAGAAGCTACCCACTGGCAATGAAGAAAATAAAAAAGAGAACAGAATGAAACTAACTTGGTTTGACCTGCACCTGAGATAGGTCACAAGGCTTACAGCTAGCACAGACCATAAAGTTGAACATTATCTTGAACTTGACAATAATTCTGAACTAAGGCTCTCCTGCTCTTTATTGACCTACACAGAGCACAAGGTGGTCTTTGAAGTGGAAGTCCATAGATCATAAGAGATTGCCGATTTCAGCCTAGCAGGCTTCATGAACGTGGTGAAGCTTGTATTTAATATCTTTTACGAAAAAGGGGACACAGTACCTGAAGGGTAAAGGAAATGGTTACTCCTGCCATTCCCGGGTCTGGATTAGACTGCAAGAACTGAAAGAGTGCTGATGCGAATATGATGAAATTAGACAGGGAATCTAGATTCATGTTCACCCATCTGAAAATTACAGTTCAAGAAAAAATTTTGATGTAATGGGCATTTCACTTCAAACACCTATTTGAGACATGTAATTTGAGATGAAAGTGATGCTGTAAATAATGTGGACATTTTGGAATTTCCACTTTTTCAATGAAATGAGAGAAATGAAGACTATTCAAGGAAGAAAATATTTTGGATGTCACCACAGCTTACCAAATTGGAAGGAGTCAACGGATAAATTATCTACCAGTATGCATATAATAATCTGATAACATTTTTTGCAAAAAAAGAAAAAGAATAAAGTAATAAAGTTGAAGGTAAAATGTCAACTTAGATCTAAGCAAGATATGAAAAGTATTTATAAGACCCATTTATTTTATTTTAAGAGATCGTGAATCTGGCTTGAGTATGAAAATGCAATAAGAAATATAAGAAAACCTTACCTGAGGGCCATTTGAGCAGCTAGGAAATAGGATGTGTTGTTATCTATGTGTGAAATATTTTCCTTGACAAATCTGTCTGAATGCTGGAAAGCCCTAATAGTTGATGCACCTGCAACAGATTCACTGAGGATAAGAAATGCCAGTAATTATAAGTAAACATTTGTTTTCTCCTCTGACGAATATGGAGGAAGTAATAGATGCAGAGATGAAGACCAGCAGAGAATCATGGCGAGAGCTGATCCTCTGTTCAAGAACAGGTTGGTATGGTGTACCTTTGTAGACGGCCTGTGCCCCACTGGGAGTTGAGAAGCACAGAAGAAGGACACCTTCTAAAAGGTAAATGTTAACATGTTGTCTCTCAGTGTCTAAATAGAGATACTTATGCACCAAGATAATGTGCTTAAGTGTTCACTTTTCAAGGTATTGGTTGGTCCTTTCACAAGAAGTGCCTTTCAATAGTATTTATTGTCCTTCTTACGATGCACAGGAGAGAAAATCTCTTTCTACATATTATATGTGCTTAGCCAAAATTTAGTTAATGTAAGTTTGCTGAACATTTGTTCAGCCTGCCGAATAAATTTTACTATCAGACATGGATCAGGATAAAGCTGAAAAGGCAGTATGCGCACTGAAAAGCTGCTGGATGCATTGAATCTGTAACTCTGGTAAAAAAAAAAAAAAGGAGTCATGTTACAGACAGCTTAAGCCTTTGTATTGTCACGTCCTCAAAATTAAGTTCTCTCCATGTCTTTCTGAAATCTTCTATGTTATCAATGTACATGTATATTATAA
>JAOWAY010127631.1:0-10809 GCA_028565895.1 Goniobranchus geometricus
TTCTTTTGGGGGGAGGGGGGCAGCGGGGGGTAGTGTCTTTTTGACATTTCAGTTAATTTTATCTTACAATGCACAGTGCGAGAGTGAGAGAAGATACATGCGCACATAAAAATACACAGTATATGTTGCATTAACACACATTATTAACAGTAACCGCTACAAGGGTAATTGATAAAGATGATGGGTTACGTAAGGTACACATGAACACAGAACGCAGGTGAGGGGAGAGGTCACACATTGGCCTAATCAAAACAATACAATCGTATACCTCGTACCGGGTACTCATAGGCCTAATTAGTTGCCAACACACCCACTCACAGATGATTGAATGCAGATCTAGCCTCCCACTTTTTGTTAGTGAGAAACCAATGAACTCGATGCAGACAAACCACCTGCAATGTCTCCATCCCACGAGGGTCTTGTATCAATGGTACCGCATGGGTCCATCCAAGGCTGTCTTGATAATGTCTTAACAACCGTATTGGCTACCCCACACCGCTCCCATCAAGTAGGCTGGGCCTATCAAGGCCATCCTCTACTATCCCTCCTGCTCAGCATTGCATGCCCTATGGCAGAGTATAATACTACCTATCGGGGGAAAGTAATACATGAACCAATTACAATGTTGGCCCACAAAGGCCTAGTGTATGTTATTATGTAGTACACGTATCATGTTGGTTTTGTAGGCCTTCCTTATTCAAGAGCAAGATTTTTCCAATTTTCAAGGAATATAATAATAGTAAATGGAGGGATACTTGTCATGACAAGATCGACTTATTTGAAAAATTGAGTTATCTGCTTGCTTTCATTTTTTACTATTATCCCCTGTATTGTTGGGGCCGAGGCCGGGAGAAAAGATCGACTAGAGTGAAAATAGAGCTATGCAGCGTCGGTTTATGTTGTATCGACTGTATTCTTCTAAGTTAACTTAAGGCCTGGGGGCCACTCTGCCGATATCATTCAATTGTTTGTAAGTTGTTACCATGCCTCAGTATATTGGGCATACCTTCCGCTTCAGTAGACTGATTTTGATGAAAGAAAATGCAAACAATTCAGGACAAATTTTTCTATCAGCCTAAAACATTTTTACACATGACAGTCGCCGTACCTGCCTGTGCATTTTTTTGGGACACCCTGTATATCTTTCTCACAAGGTAGACAGTAGGGACAGATGTCTTAAAAGACATAAAAGGAAGTTAGAAAATGGAATCATTTTAAATCATTTATCATTGAGAGATCTTTGTCATTCAAACTCTTTTTATGATAATGCTTGCTCTAAAGGACATTCTTTTGATTTTTTTCCAAAAAGGATGGAAAAATTGTCCAACATGCATGATTGATGCTCCTCCAAGATCACATCATTGCACATTGTGCAATCACTGCATTCTCAAGAGAGATCATCATTGTTTCTTTACTGGCTCGTGTATTGGATTTCACAATCAACGAAGCTTTGTCATATTTTGCCTCTATGTTACAATTGGCACTGCGTTCACTGCTTTTATGCAGCTGTCATATCTTAACAAGGTAACACATTAACTTACATAAAATTAATTTCTATTATATAGCAACTGCAGTAGACGAAAATGGCTTCACATTTTCATAAACTTTCAAGGAATATTGCTGTAATTGTCCTTTGAATTACGAGAGATGACCTCACTATCTTGTCTGAAATTTGATTGATTTTATATTATAAACCCTTCATCAATTTCAATTTCATGTGACAATATTTCAAGCATCATATATGAATGATGTAATATAAATTTTAAGGGAAGCCAAGGTCTTAAACTTAAATCAGAGAATTGAACTTTTTTTGCAATCCTGCTAATGCTGTAAAAAGAAAAGAGAACAGAAATACATGTTGCCAAAGAGGAAAACACGCCTTTAAAACAAACAGTGGACATTTCATGATGATAATAAAAAAAATAAAATTAAAAAAAAAATTAATAAAATGGAGAGTTGATTTTCAGACTCAATCAGGTATTCTGATCGACGTAAATTAAATGTCTCTTGTTGAACAGACTTTTTAATTGACCATCGTGGACTTTCATAAGCCAATTGTCAGTGCTGCTACATTGTTCAAGTTGGTCCATTTGTTTGTAAAAAGAAAGAGACTCAAACCTTAAGCAAGATTTTTAGCACTTAAAATTTGTGCTTTAGATTGGATTCAGTGGCTTTTGATTTTTATTTTCAATTCTGGTCATTGTCTTGATGAGGGGCAAGTTTACATTCAAGGCAATTGTTAAATTGGCATTTATATGAAGGAATGTGGTCCTGATATACATTGATTCAAGGTATTAAGTGATATGAGTTATACAACAAGCAAAAGGTATATTCTTTCATAAGGTAATGTCCCATCACATTTATTCATAATATGTGATCTATTATTTGAGTCTTGTGGATTTTGACAGGTTGCTTGTTTGTGGCTGGGACCCAAGAAAATTGGGAAACCCAGGAAATCAGAACAAAATTTTCTCTATATAATTCATGTCCCCAATCAGGACAATGTCCGGTCTAAGTTTTTTCTTAATTTCAAAGAAATTTCAAGGATAATTTTTTCACATCTTCGTCACAATGTTACATCACACATGAATTGACAGTCTGGTATGATGAAACAATAAAAGAACAAAGAAAATTGTCCTGACACAGGTGACTCAAGAAGGTGCTATCCCAACACCTAGATTAAGTTTATCGACATTTGCAATGTTGTTTCATCAAGGAATGGGATAAATTTAAAAAAATCGGTTCTGCAGTTTGGATAATAAACCTGTGTATGTACAGAAGCCTATCTCTTGTTATTTTGCAATTGCCGTCGACATCTGTGATTAGAGGCCGGCTTCATCTTCTCACCATATGTTCCTGGTCAGTCGTCTAAGTGAATGGTAGGAATGGAGTCACAAAATTATTCCACCTCAACTGTCCAATTAAAGATGTGTATACATTGTTTAGCATGCAATGATGACGATTTTTCAATCTCCCAAGGGTGTCCCAATAACTGAAGTCCTGATGTATTACTACAACATTAACATTTTGAGCAATAGATTTATATTATCTTGCAAATTCTTTAATCTTAAACTGTGATATTTTCATGAATTTATAAGAAAGCATAAAGGATTGATATATACCTGAAATTTTCATTGAAGTCATATATCATTTTTTTCATTCATGTCTTCCCTTTAAAATCCATGAAAATCTATTGAGACGGGATAGAATTCTACAGCAACAAAACTGTCCTTTCAGAACACTATTCAATAATTGTATTAAATGTTTTATTATTATCACGATCATTATTATTTGTTAATCTAATTAAGTTTCATATTTAACCCATTCTTTACTCCTCTTTTCATCATAAGCATGTTCTTTCTTTTCCACCTTTTCAGGACTACCCCATTTTCTCCAACTCAGCCGTGTTCTACTTTCCCCTGTTTGCCTTATGGCAGTTTGTGACTGGAGCTGCAACATTTGGTAACACTTTCATTTTAGCTCACTTTTATTTCACCCTTATCAGTTTTGGAACGGCCTTGTTTTTCTTGTCATGGCACCTCATCATCATTGTCAGAGGACAGACATCCTATGAAGCCTGGAAACAAATAATGATTTTCAGACGTCAATCCATCAGCAGTAACCTCTACAGTGTCTTTGGAAGTCCCATTCAATTTGCATTAAGGTTATTTCTACCAATAGCACTGAACTTGCCTGAGGATGGTGTCAAGTGGGTGATTGATCCTAAACCAGAGAAGGGTCATTGATGAGATTTGTCAAAAAAAAAAAAGAAAAAAATTAATTAAAAGATAAAGGTGTTCTTCATAACATCCAGTCAATATTCACTCTATCATCTTCACAGCGTTTACGATCAACATAATATGGTAGAGTTCCTTTACTTTTCAGAGCATCATCATTAAAGTGTATACAATCAATATAATATGGTAGAGTTCATTTTCACTGCATCATCATTACAGTGTATACAATCAACATGATATGGTAGACTTCATTTTCACTGCATCAACATCATAGTGTATACAATCAACATGATATATTAGAATTCATTTTCACTGCATCATCATTACAGTGTATACTAACAACATTGTATGACACATGTATACATGAATTCTGCATCTGCATTGTAATGTCTGCCTTCAAATTTGAAGATTATGACATTCCATACATTGTGTCTTATGTTGAAAACCTAAGCATGACCTAATCAATTTTTGAAAGTGTCCAGGGAGGGAGAGGATGCCATTTTTGGGGGGTAGATTGTTCCATTCTGAACTTGTTTTTGGATAAAATGAGAATTTTCTGTACAGAGTGGCATGAATGTATGATCGTGTGAACTCGTGGTATTACTTTTAGGCTTTTGAAGGTCATGGTTTGAAATAGCTACGATGCAGTTTTTGATTTTGTACATCATTGTGAGTTGTGCGTTTTGCCTTCTGGTTTGTAAGGATTGCCAATTGAGCTCTTTGATTGTGTCAGTGATACTATCAGATCCATCATATTTATCCAGAATGAAGTAGGCACTTCGTCTTTGCATCATTTCTATCATTTCATACTGATAATGGATGGGATAGATTTAGAAAGATTGGATTATGCTTCAATTTCACTGTAAGGGATTAAAAAAGTCAGACAATGCTTATCAAAAAAGATTTAGAACCCGAAAATAATCTTCCTTTCCTTACTACAAAACTAGATCTAGAGATCAGTTGAAATTGTTCTTAGTAATGAGAAGTGTAGTGTCGGTTCAAGTGCATATTTATGATGCAGCTAGCAGGTAGATGTATTGACACCTTGAGAAAGAGAAAGGTAGGGAGGGGGGAGGGAGAGAGAGAGAGAGAGATTGACCATTTGTTACCTCTTATGAGATGATCTGATTACCACTGATTTAAACACACACATTCTACTATTTCTAGCACTTGACAGTATGCCCTAGTAAACATCATGTTGTCTTTACACATATATGTATGGAAGACCTATACAATAAAAGCTGAATGAAAAAAAGAAATCAAGCTACCCTTAGATCAAATGAAAAGTATGCCACAAATGTAAAGTTTGTACATATATGACATGAAGACAATTATGTAATTATTTTAAGAAATCAAAAGCACATTTCTCATGTCATTATCAGATGTCCCAGCTTCTGTCTTTATATTCTGTGACAAATAATTAAAAATGTTTTTATGTCAAGTAACCTTTGAAACTAAAAATTAAATACAGACAAAGCATAATATGAATAAGAATGAATTCCTGGGGCTAACAACAAACGAAATAGATCTACACATTCTCAGCAAAGAATTTATTTGTGCACGATCAGCTGGGACTTTTTTAAAATTGGAGACAAATTAGAAATTTGCATTTGAATTCATCCTCAAAAAAATGATAAGAACAGAAAAAAAGGAATTGATTCTTTTTTAAAGTAAGTAACAGTTTTTGACATTTTTCCAATCCAAATAAATATATCAAATTTTACATCTCATCCGCTCTAGTGCTTCAGGAACAAAGGATTCAAGAAAAACAAACTGAATACAGAATTATTTTAACTTTTTTCACAGCAAAAATATTAAATATATCGTTTCATTACCTCCTTTCATGTACACCATCAACAAAACAAGAACAATTTTTTCTCTACAATTGATGACACTTTTTTTAAGTTGATTACAAAAAGAGAAAACAAACAAACAAACAAAAAAATTGAGAAGCGTTATGACATGTGCTTTCATCTGTTAAAATATTTTCCACCTCTTCCTAGATAGATGACGCCATATTCTCTTCCAGTGCCAGGTACTTTGTACTCAGAAACAAAGATGATCTCTTTTCCAATCAGCCTCTTTCTCAGAAACTCCCGAGCCTCCCAAGCAAAAGGCTGAAAGGGAATAGGAGAAGACCTCAAATTCAAGGATAAGTAAGGAAACGCAAAGCAGTCACTCTTCTCCTCTATTTATCAAAAGAAAAGAACATGATTTGTGCAAGCATTCTATGTAACCCTGACAGCAAATTCTTGATTACATTGATTAAATTTTTTTTCATGAATTAAAGTTTTTAAAAAAAAACTGTAAGAACATATAATATTATTGTTTATAAATGTAATGCATATGATAAAGCATACACAGAGTATAAGAATAAGCATTCAATCTCCAGTTTTGATTCACCAATATATCTTAAACACCTCTATTTCTTTCCTTTTTAAAAGAGTCAGTGCAATAAATAATCTACAATAAGACTGTCATATCTTATAGTCAAAGTAAAAAGTTCATGTTTTGAGAGTTAAAGAGGAAAATTGACAAATTGATCCGGACATTTACCTCATCCTTTGTTTCCAATGATGTTTCCACATTGGGATTTGCTCGACGTGCAAGTTTAGGGGCAGTAATGTTCGACAAACCAACAGTTCGTTCTGGTGGAGGACCTCCCCTAGGCTGTCCCCTCAAAACAACAGTATCTCCAGAGAGGACCTGAAATAGAATGGAAAATTACATGAATTTTTATTTTCAAAATAAACATCCCTTTTGACTGACCTTTATTTCAAAACCTGATTGAAAAGCATGATATGAATGATATGGAAAGGGTTGACATCACTAATCTCAATTAAAGCTAAATAAAGAGGATGTCACAGATTAAATTGTAAGCCCTACAGGGGATGAATAAAACGGTGTCGAAAAAAATAAGAGAATAAAAAGATGAAACAATGATGTTTCTTCCTACAGGCCTATTCAGCTATCTCATTAACCCTCTTTATATCTTATCATTGTGACTGTAATTTTTTGTCTCATTTTAGGACAATACAAAAAAAGATATCTCTTCTTTAAGGCAGCCCAGTACCATTGTCAATGAAGAATACTATTCTGACAGTCTATTTTATCTGAGAAAGTATTGACAATAACTTCTGATTTCATCGAAACTTTCATCAGAATAGAAAAGGCACACAAAAATGGCAGCCGCTTTAGTCTGTCTCACTTTACAATTATTAATTCCATGAATTTCATAGAAGTATGTCATAATTTGGTCTAAGCCTTCTTCTTCTTCATCAAATAATCCCACTGACAGAGTAAAACTGCATATGACTGTCGAAGCCCTTGACACACACACACATACACAAACAAAAAGTAATAATTGATGTCTAGATAATAGTTTAATCTAGGGGTAATGTGGCAGATGGACTGTTTGAAGGAGTCCAAGTTTCGAATGAATCTGACAGTGACAATCTAAATTAGCTGGGGAAGAAGGAATTTATGCTGTAATCTAGGTTTGAATATATGATGCATTAATTATAGTTTTGCCTTTTATTCAGTCTAATGTTAATGTAATGTTTGCAGATTTGTTATTGATCAATTGGTATGTCAATTAGATTATTTTTATGCCTTTATAACTAGTTGTAGACTTAATCCTAGCGTTCCTTTTGAGGGATCCAACCTTATTTATGCATAGTTGTAGATGTACTATCTTGTAATTGTAATCGTTTATGATGAAACAAGCCATGTCTGGAAGAAACGACCCTTCCGGTCACTTCAGGCCACACCGCCAGAGGGACTACTTTTTAATTTTCAGTCTTCAGGTTCCTACCCTCTCCAAAGACTTAGGGGGACCTGGAAGATCACCAGAGTTCTCCGTTTTATATTTTCTCAGTTCTAACTTTTTCTTTTCGTCTACTCCTTTCAGATTTATTGTAATCATTGCTATCTAATAATGCTTAGCTGAAAGGCAAAGATAATAAAATCATTTACTTGCGGGGTTTGAATTCAATGTTTTTTACATTGTGAACATTTCTATATCATCTCTTCAATTTCTTGTGATATCCCGGGCCACCACACTTGCCATTTGCCAACACTTGGCATTTTACAACTCCTTAATGTAGTTAATGTAAAATCTCTTTACATAGCTTTGGGTATTTGTTTACTAGAACTACACACTAGAGCTAGCTTCCGAGACTATCTTTTTCTGACATATTTTGATGCGCTGAACACGAAAATGTTATCTAAATCCATCGCAAATGGACAATTTAGAATTACAATTACATTTGTTTTCTTGATATTGCAGCCAAATCCTGTCGCCGTGTTGTCATCTTTCAGGGTCATTTCTGCGCAGTTCCTGTGACATGCATGTTGATCCTTCTGCGCATGCACTGCTTTTGAGTGCATAGCTTGAATATGCCACCTCTGTCTATTATCTCATTATGCTCTCCTCATGGGTTCATGTGGTTTATACGAATAGGATTATTTCAAGGCGATTCCAGGAGAAGGTAATTCAGTGCTCCAAGGTAAGAAAACATAAAATTAGAACACTTAATGGCTATTTTTCTCTCTCTTTTTGTGAATTCCCATGTTACTCCATATCTAGGGCAGCCACAGGGCTTTCCCCATGACGATAGGAGACACAATGATATAAGAGGCAGGGGGGTTTCAGGGAGGGGAACATCCCCCCCCCACACCAAGACGCAATACTTTGTCAATTTTCATGTCTAGTGCAGCAGAGGTGGGGGGGGGGGGTTACCCCCTGAAGATAGGTGGCACGATAATCTAATCTAAAGGTCATCAGTAGTGTAAACATGCTGAGCTGAAATGACCCAAAAGATGATCACATGGGGCCAAAGAAAATTGGAAAATCAACTAAAAACATGGCACTTATGTCATCTTGTGTCATCGGTCGCATGAAGACTATTAATTTGCAACGATTTTCAGTGCCAAATTCATGTTCAGGGCACTCAAAAACTAAGGTAAGACAGTGAGAAACAGGCCTATTAGAGTGGGGAGGTAAAGTAAAATTTTACCTAGCTTTGTTGGGATAAGGCAACTCGGGTACATCAGAGTGTTATTGATCACAGAGAGCTAAAGGCAAACTGACCAAAATCTTTTCATTTTCATAATATTGTTTTTCTTGTGTGCATTGAGGAGGCCACTTTGACTTTGCTTTACAGAACTCCTTAATCTGTCTTAAAGTTTCATCTTTGTCAGGGTTAGTTTACTGTTCTTTCCCTATGTCAGGAACCACTTCAGAAATCTTTCCCAAACGAGAACACCGAAAACAAGGCTCATTATGGCCGCTTTATACAGACATTTCTTGAAACATTGTATGAAGTTAGCTCAAACCAAAGAAAAAAACAAACAAAGGTGTAACGCTAAAGGAATTTATATCAGGATATTCCGAAATAAAAAGTAAATCTACATTCTTGCAAACAAAATATTCATGCAAATACATCTCAAATGTGAAGTGGGAAGTGGAAGAGGGGAATAGCAAACAGAACGGCAGCAATAAAAATACCTTTGAAAATCAAGGGAGCCATCCTGGAGTGCCTAACTCCAGGATTGCCAAAACCTCGAACTCAGGTCTAGATTCTTATTCTAAATCCCAAGAGAAGCAAACTGTAGGATAATCTTGGTTAGCAGCGTTGAATTTGAGTCACCGATTACGATTACTCCTAGTCCTCAGGGAGGTTCGATATTGAGCTTGCACGAGGAATCATGTGAGAGCTGTGAAACCTGCACCGCTAACAGAGCCTCGCTCTCGCCATTCACATCACTGAGTTCCTTATTCTTACTCCTGGTCTGGCACCGCTTGTAGGGAAACCATGGGGCTATTCATGGAGCATACTATTGAGAAAAACGATGCGGTGGTGCTAAACCTGGAGTGATATATGAGCCAAACTCTGGTAGTAACTGGCTTACAATTATTTATTAAATGGTTACATGGACTATGGAGGTTTTTAAAAATTCTTTCTAATTGAACAGGGGGGCAAGGTCCTCCTGAAACCCCCACCCATATATTGTTTGTTTTATTTTATGTATCACTTCATGGATTTTATGAAGATTTTAAAATATCATTTCCAATTGATCAGGCAGGCCAGCCCCTTTTTTCTTTTCAAATGAACAGGGGGACCTAGCCCCCCTGAAACCGCCCACCCACATCTTTTATTTTATATATGTTCACTAAATGGTTACATGGACTATGGAGCTTTTTAAAAATTCTTTCCAATTTGACAAGGGGGAAACTCCCACCCACCCATATCTTTTGTTTTATTTTATATTCATTAAGTGGTTACATGGATCTTGGGAGATTCTTTAAAAAAATTATTTAGTAGGCAAGAGGTCGAGGCCCATCTGCCTATCTAATGGTACGCGTATCACATATATGCTATCAGCTGTGTTAACTGGCCCACCGGTTATAGTAACCTAGGAGAGTAGCAGTTCGAGAGGTAGCCAAGGCTCCTCGCGAGGCAAACAGAGCTCAGGGTTGAGACGTAGTTGCCGAAGTATTCAGTCTCAGGTATTTATGGAGTCAATTCCCGTCAGCCATTTGATCGGTGGTTGTTTATAATTCCAGAGGGGCTGTAAATTCCACATGTCCTGGCCACTTCTCACTTGTAAACATTTCGTTGTTTTATCTTCAAAGATATATGAAATTAAATTACATTCTTTAATACATACCTCTGTGACACTTATACGCCTCTAAAATTAATGTATAATTAGATTTATCCTATTTAAATGGTCGAGTCGAGGGGAAAATGAAGATTTTGGCAGCCATTTTGCAATGTACTTGAGTGTCTTCTATTCTAAGTCAATACTATGTAGTCAACTGCAGTGGTTGGAGAGATTCGATCCTGAGCACAGGTGGGCTGTTTTGGTAAGGGACTAGGAGTGCGTACTCCTAGGTTAGGGTCTAAGGGGAATTGCAGGTACGGCAGGTCAGATTGGGATGCAAGCACAGCAAACATTCTTTATACAGTCACGGAGTACTGGCACTGGTTAAGGGGATTGTCACAAATTTATTTATATATCCCCCTCATCCTCAACATTAACCCATCATCGGACACAATAAAAAATGGGG
>JAOWAY010127742.1:0-17227 GCA_028565895.1 Goniobranchus geometricus
TCTTCTTCTTCTTCTTCTTCTTCTTCTTCTTCTTCTTCTTCTTCTTCTTCTTCTTCTTCTTCTTTGTCTTCTTCTTCATCATCTCCTTTTCCTCCTGCTCCTTCACCATTTTCTACTCTTTCATCTTTTAATTTTTCTTCTTCCTTTCCTTCTTTTCCTTCGTCTTGTTAATCATTGACATCCTCAACTCCATATTGTCTTCCTGTTGTCATAATAACTTTGATTGTCACTTTTGTTGTCCTCTTCAGGAGATTAATTTGACATTCGTTACAAAGATAAGTCTTTGTTTCCCGTCATTAATACTTCTCATCACTTTTTAAATAGCATTGATATAACATCGGATGCAATTTTTTTTCATTTTATTTTAATCAACTTTTTATGTTTACATTTTAAATTCAAGGACTGAAAACCAAATTGGCTTGGAATCAAAAATGGATCAACATGTTTGATTTTTATCCTTAACATCTTGCTCAGTCAATCTCTTCACACCAATTTTGGGAAGCAGAAATCAAAGTGCAGAAGCGACGATGATTCCTCCTGATAAGATTCAACAAATATTCATCATGTTACAGATGAGACACCGTTAGATTCAGCTAGGATTCATCATGATACAGATGCAGACTTCATGGTGAATTATTGTGATGAGAATAGTGACGAGTGGCCCCCAAGTTCATTAAACATTTCATCAAGATGTAGATGTTGGATATACCATTAATGCCAGTCAAGTCAGCAAGGGCATATCATGCCATGAAACAAATTGTAGTCGTATCAGAGAAAGTAATGAAGTGCCATATTTTTTTCTTGTAAGTTATAGTGATACAGTGGACAAATGTTATTGGAATACCTTTGAGAGATTGAAAAATCAACCCGATTTCCTCGGGAGAAAATCGGACTGATGCAAGTATCATGACTGCATGCGAGCCATATTATATACGCCTTTAATCTTTGTGTTGAGTTTGAATAACTCTGTAGCTCCGCCCATGACATTCATTGCAATCACTGACCTGGAATATCTGGCTGACTCTACAACCTTACAAGTACAAGTGTTGGTCATAAAAAGGCAAGTGACGGAAGACCGGTTCGATGGTCTAGTGGTAGATCGTTCGCCTCCGAAACAGGTGGTGGCGGGTTTGATCCCGGCCGAGTCATACCGAAGACTTTTAAAAGTGGCAATTTAGTAACTGTCTCGCTTGGCGCTCAGCATTATGAGAACAGTTCTAAGACTGGTCTGCCCAGTGTCAGTATACTGTGACTGGGTGAGTCATTCGAGTTGTGCTATACCTTATGGCTCATGTGTGGCAATACATAAATATTTCAAAATAACAACGTCGCTGATATAACCTATGCTGTTGAAAGGTGACGTTAAACCCGCAAAATGATAAAATACTGATTGAAACCAGTCTGACAATCGCAGACATCTGCAGTGATTACAACATTGCACGATAGACTTCATCATGCAGCTTTATTATCCACTCAATGACATCTTCAGAGACCTCATTTCCATAGTTTACCCCATTGCTTCATGAAACAAGCTGACAGCATCCATTGCAAGAGTCTGTTAACTTAGTCTATGTGTTGGCATGGTACCTTTTCTATTGTCAGTTTGTCAGTATCTGGACTAGTTTCTTCGACCTTTTCGTCTCATAATAATAGATTTTCATGTCTCATGTGAGGCATTGTGACGAAAACGTGAAAAATTATACTTGAAATTTCTTTCAAATCAAGGAAACACTTGACAAAATGGTCCTGATTAAGGGTGTAAACTATTAAGAAAAAATGCATTCCTTGGAATTTTGTCCCGATTTCCCAGGTTCCCCGTTTCTACTGGCTCCCAATAATAAAAGTCCCACTGTATTCACAACCATCAAAGGACCACAAAATCAGTGGACAGTTTGTGCTTACGTAAAAAGAAATCCATTGAACCTTGGAACTTTTAGAAAGAGGAGGCTGGATAAATACAGCTAAAGGGATAAAAAAGAAAAGAAAAAAATCATCCCTTCTTTCTTTCCATCTCTCATATTTCATGGCACTCTAAGCTCCAAGGCTTGATTTCTTGAGTTTTATAGTCTTAATGAAATAAGACTAAATGTACTTATGTTGCACTTTGTTGTGACAAAAAATTCTTTAAACATTTGCTTTGTATTTCAAAGAGTCAATTATCGTTTTTAACAAACTTGAAGTATTTGATCTCTAAGTCAAACTTTCATATCAGCTCCAAAAGGATGTTTGATTACCTGTGAGGCTTAACAAATTTGCTGCATCCTAGTAGAGGATAGTTCATCAATGACTTTACATCTTTCATTTTACATTATGACTTTTTATGTTTTGTATTTGAGCTGTATTGTATTTGTATTTCATATATATATGAAAGCTTTATATATATGAAAGCTATAATTTAACTTTTAGCTGTAAACTAATTACCGTTTGTCATTAATTTCTTATTATAGTGATGCTCATCATGGTTTCTTATCTTGAGAAGAAAAGATCTGTGAGGTTAATTTGAAATGTTCTTCATGTTAAGTTATGTTTGTGTTTTGATGACTTGCATGTAAGCCATCAACTAGTTATATTTATGTAAGAGTGGAGTTTCATGAAAAACAAGCAAGGATATTAGAATTGATCATTTGATGAGTATTAGAAATTTATGTGGTTTCAAATTAAAGTTCCACCTTATGCTGATTCTATTACAGCATGATTTTGACTGCGAAAACTGCTTTCCTCTTCATCAAGTATTCTGACTGTTGACACACAAAGAGTTTACTCATATTCACATTTTTTCCCCATCAGACGAGGCATGACGGAACACACAAAGTTCATTTTTAAACATAGAATTCTTCAGATTCATGAATGTATCAATGCCTTATCACATCTCCTGGGGAATCCACTCTCTCCTTGTCAATAGCTTCTGCATCTAGTTTTCTTTCCATTTTGTTAAATTTGGATGGTTTTCAGTGATCACCCTTTGCTATTGCCTGCCGTAGTCATGTTATGCATATTTTTACTATCTATTTTATGTATGGCGGATTGCCTTAAAACAAGCATCAGCCAATCAGATAAGGCTTTTAAACCACTCTATCTTTAAAGCTGGAATTTACAGTGTTGAATTGTAGCTTGTCCCTCCCAGGTAAGGGAGTTTCAGTTGATAAATTCATTTTAGATTTGCACATTTTAAAACATTTTACAACACTATCGAGATCCTTCACCACACTGGATTTACTTTTTGCCATTTTTAACTTCAATACCTAATCACACTGGCACCTAGTAGAATGCACCTGGTTGTCTGCCTATACTTTAATAAAGCAAGTCAACATCCCCATCCCAAGTATTTATGTTTCTATTACATCTTTGTTAGTATTGAAGCAACCACTTTTGGACTAATATCTAGATCTTGAAATAAGTTTGTCTGAATCATATAAAACCTATGTCGGACCAAGATAACTTGCCAAGATAATTGTGGTACTGGTACAAGGGGTCTGATATATATATATGCATATTAAAGTAATAAATAGACAATGAAAATACCTTAGGTATGGTGTCATGTGTTGAGGAGATAAAAGTTAGCAGGTGAAATATGCTCTACAGTAATACGGCACAAACAAAAAACATTTTTTCAAACTTAAAGATTTTAAATATCTTCTTTCTCAGATTCAAAGATCATGAAATTCTATGCAGAAAATTGAGATCTATATCATTACAAATCATCCAAGTAGTTTTTAAGAAAGTTTCATTATATCTGCACTCAAAAGATATGCAAAAAAAGGGGGTGGGGGGCATGGCTGTGGTATGTCCGAGTCCATAGCCTATGTAAACAAGTAAACAATCGCACAACTATTTGCTCAGTGATGGAGACAGACTGTTTACTATAAAGCATGCTTTTTATGCATGACTCGGAAGAAGTCTAAGGTACAACTGAATACAAAAACCCAGGGGACAAGATCTGAGTATAAAGTAGATTAAATGGACCATTTTTCCCGGCTCAAAGTCCAGCCGTAAAGATCCCCCAAGACAGTTTAGGGAGCCAGATAAGTTCATACGTTGTAGAGAAAAGATATTGTATTATACACGTAAGAAGATTCTCAATTTGTAGAGGATGTAAATATAAAATTTGTGTTATAAATCTAAACTGATTGATTCTCATAAAGCATTCCTCCGGTATATCTTTCCTATACATGTATTTATTGTCCAGCTGTGATGAATTTATTCTGATGAAGACATGTGCATATCCTATTTTTATCTCCTTGTGTTTGATAATTCCATGTTCTAATTTCAGGGATTAATTTGTTTTATACACCCATAGTTTTTTTAGTGGTTTCTATTTTGTGTAGATCGTTTTACTTCAATCTTTATGTAAATATTGTAATGTACCTTTCCATTTTGCACGCTTGTATAAATTTATGTAAACATTTCAACTCACTTGCTGCCATGACTGACAAATAGACAATTCACAGCAGTTAGCTCCAAAGGCTCATAAAGATGCAGTCACGATTTCACTTATCACCTATGTTGGCCAGTGCATGATTAACTTTCACAGTTTTACAGTAAAAGGGCAATTGAGTAAACTTTACTTGAAATGGAAAGATACCTATGCGTGATAACCATGACACTCTCATATTGACATTTCTGCTGTCATGGCCAAATCTTAACCACTCTTCTTCCACCACTATGGCAGATAATAAGCTACGGAAATGGGACGATCTAGTCATTTTTATGAAAATTAATGATCAGATTAGAGTGGGATTCAATTTTCAAATGACAACATCTACGTCTTAACCCGTAAAGATTAGAGATTTTTTTCTCCCATATCAAAGATATCTTGATCAAATGTCATTCTAAGTCAGAGTGTAGAATGTAGTGACAGTAATCAGCCAGATCAGAGCCCTTGTCCTGAACAGACATGCATGGCAACACACCTACTTCTAGATACAGATTCAGCCAAAGTCACAGGTCGTGGGATGACAGTGACAGCACATTTGACTTCACTCTCATAGAAGTTTTTTCTCTCTAATTTTATTTAAGATACACCAGGGAGATTTTTGAGAATTTAAACTATTTCTTATCTATCTTTCCTATCTATCACAACAAATTTGTATTAAAAAAAAATGTTTTTGCACACATAGATGAATACTGATTGACATATTTTATGACGTGCCTAAAACTATTGGCAGTGTTGAACTTGGCAACTGACAAATGCCTGGCAGTGAGTGAGTTACAACTTAATTAATGAAAAAAAATTTTTTTAATAAGTTTGTGGGGGCATTTTGTGTTTTTTGGGTTTTTTTTTAGTTTTTTGTTGGTGTTTTAAAAGTATTTTTCTGTGTGTAGTATAAAGAGAATGTCACAAACTGGCTTTGCGTTGCAGTCCATTTAGAAATCCACAGCTTAAGCATGTGAAGCCAAAGAAGAAGGAAGATATTGAATTTCTGTGATAACTGTCTCATTTTCATCATATCATTCCTGAAGATATTTCTCAACCTACGTCTTTTCCGTGAAAACTTCTTTGTGTCTTCTGATTATCACTGCTCGCTTGCATATTATATACATTGCCTTGAAAATGGAGACTTTTAAAAAATATAACATATACCTTTTACTTAGGCTGAAGTTGTTTTTGCTTTGAATCATAAGTCAGAGACATTACTAATGCAACAGGGATTCTTCATCATTTTTTTTTAAAGACCTAAGAAGGAGAACGATATATTAATAATAATAAGAATAATATTTTTAAAAAAGCAATCTCTTTCCCAGGTTTCTTTGAAGAAAGGTGTAGTGTCCTTATGGATTAAAATGTTACCAGAAGACAATTTTGGGTACACGTAAAAGAATGATAGTTTGTTTTTGTTTTTTGTGTTCCAACTTTAAAATCTGAATTTATGTATCAATTACTGTGATGTCAAGAACTTAGGAATTTGGAGCACTTTTGTTGTTGTTGCTGATGTTTTTATTTTGTTTTTACTTTTTAGTTGTTTTTATTTGAATAACTTTTAACACAATATGTTTTGTTGGTTATTTCAATTCATTTACATTTTGTCCATCTGTAAATATGTTTATTTGATGTCAGAAATTTTTTAAGTATGCCATTTGACTGATTTTAGTTGCAGAGCCTCTATAGCTAGCTAGAACTACTCACCTCAGTCCTTCCACAAATGAATAAAGGACACATGGACTAAACTAGTTCTACTCAGTATGAAATTGAAATGAATCTGTGTACATCTAGTGGCCTTTCCCCCCCTTGATTTCCTGTCATTGATGCACTTGATTTGTAATTCCTAGAGTATTATTTATATGTTATATATACTTAACCTTTTATAGTTCATATTTCAAAGAATTGCATATCACTCACATAGCCAAAAGTTGGTACTGTATAGATTTTCTTCTGTTCTCCTGCGTTTACATCTAGCACCTTGAAAATGAAGCACACAGCCATTATGTAATTTGTCTAAGCACAATGCATAAATTAGTTATGATGTAAATCAGTAAATGTAGAAAAAGTATTCATTAGAACAAAACAAAAATTACTTTAAAACTGTTAAGGACAATGTCATCTCAACTCGGTCCATATTGAGTGTTTACCATCCAACAAAAAAGCAGTCCGTTTTTAATTATCTGTCATTACTGATCAACCACAGGTCATAAACCATTGAAAAATATGTTTAAGTTCATATCATAAAAATTTTTTAATGGATATGTTTACATTTCAAATTTATGTTTGACTTTTAATTTAATGTATGAAACAAATAATTATGATTTCCTAGAGAAACATTCTCAGACATTCTCAGAGTGTGCAGGGTCCTCATCTGTAAGGTGAAAGAAAAGGTCAACTGCCAATGCCCCTCATGCATCTTGTAAAGGGCAAGTAAAATTCTTCTTCATCTTCTTTCCGGCTCACTTTTGTCCTCAGAGAGTCTTGCTAGGAGAAGGGAGAGGGCACTATTCAGTGACTTTCCTCTAGTTGTTTGCATGGCATGACTTGAAAATGCTATCACTAGATGTACCAAGTGCAGTGGAATCCGCAAGAAGTCAACTCTCATTTAAAGTCAACACCATAGAGCTGCGCCATTTTTTTCCTTATCTAACTAAGTAACTTTGTTTCTGAAGAAGTCAAAGAGTTTGGCGCTGTACTTGCTTAAAGTCAACACTGAATAGAAAAGAGATTTCTTTTTTTTTTAAAAATGAAATAGAGAAAGGAACACATTTTAAAAAAAAAAAAGAAGGTAGGTGGTGTAGGCTATGCGAGTGAGAGAACGAGAAAGAGTCTGTTGCTATTACTATTGCCAGAATTGCTAGAGAAAGGGAACGCTTAATTGAAGTATGGAACATGGGACATAATCCAATCAATCTCAACATCTTTTTGCCCCCTGATAATGGATAAAGTCAACCTTGCTTAAAGTTAACACTTTTTGTCTGTGCCAAGGTGTTGACATTATCAGGACTCCAAGGTACTTTTTTGCACAAAGGGTGATGGGAAATTCTGGATGGTTACAGCAGTGTGCTGTTCAGGCCTTTTGATGGCCATGGTCAATTTGTGGGTTTTTTTAAGAGATGATAATTTTGTTTTTGTTTTTTGTAAATCCTCTCACCAATAGCTTTTAACTTTTAGTTATTTTATAATATCATGTATGATTATTATTGTTTATTTTAAATGCCTGTTTTCTTTTTTGCAAACTTTTCTTTTCCTCATCTGAAAATCTTTCCTACAACTTCTGTGACCTGCTTTACTTTTAACCAGCCTTTGGCCTTACTTTTTCCATGAGTGTTGAGATGACCTTTGTAGTCAAAAAAAGCCCTAAAACACCAAGAAAACAAACGCTCTAAAGGTGATTTATGTGAAGATTGTTCTCTTTGACAGCTTTGGTTGGATAATCTTTGACATTTAGTCTTTTCATTAGAAAAGAAAAATGAAAATAAAAAGGAAAGCTTTCAGACATAATGTTTATGACCTGATTAATATGTCAGTTCATGCCTACTAATAAAAACAAGTCTTAAACACAAGAGAAATCTTTTTCTTTTGCAGTTGACCATTTTTCATCCTCTCTCTATGTCTGTTTTCATATGCACAGGCCACTGAAAAATGCAAGAGAACAAGAAATTCTGATTGATCAATTATTTTTCAAATAAATGTATTTGTCAAGGTCAAAAGTTTCAATCTTGTATGACAGATGTGACCATGTATTGTTCTGTCTAAAGTTAAATGCCTTTATCCTTGGGGACAAAATAAAAAAGATCTGCCTTAGCACTGCCTCCTATTTTCCTTCAGAACACCATGGCTAATGCACAATTGTTTGTTTTTAAAACTGTTGACATTGCCAGAAAAATGACTTATATCATATCTTTCATTTTTTTCATCATACAAAAGATTACATTTACTGTTTTTGAATATCCCAACAAATCCAAATTACTTATTTGACCATCTTTACTGAGAATACTGCCTGTACCTGGTATGTCATAAGTGACCTAATGAGCAGATTGAATGATGAAGTAATAATTTACATACTATCTTAAAAGAATAAAACAAAACTTTTGCCCCTGCGTGGAAACAAGTAAGGGAAACTGTATGATAATGTTAGTTTGAGTAGCCGACACTGAATACATTGTGTCCTGTTTTTTACTTAATCTATGTTGTGTGTATCTATAAAATATTATTGTGTGGTCTGTTTTAAAGAGTGGGAGCCATAAACAATTAAAGATGTCTTGCTCGACAAAGTAGATCCAGTTATGGATGTTTTGTCATTTGGTTACACAAGATCAGGATGGTAGATTCCCAATTTGTTTCACATTGGTGAAAAGTTGTAATGCAATATTGAGTTATCATCTGAGTTTTTAGCTTTAATTCAATACAGCATTTAATCTTAAAACTATACAGGATGGTTAAATTTTGTTTTTTACAGTATCAAAGGTTTAGAAAAAATGATGCACACCAAAATGTCTAAGTCCATCTAGTTATTTTAATGATGTGAGTACTAATTGTGATGATTTTTTCAGATTATTCCATTGCACTTCGTATCGAAAAGTGACATGTAAGTAGGGTTTGTTTCATTTCATCTGTTTCTTGCCTTGTGTGAAATAAATTATGTCTGACCATGTGCAAAATACAAGGCCACGAGATAGGCATGTTATGTAATATTTTGACATATTAGGCAAATGCAATATGAGATCTTGGGGTGAAACTTCATAGCTGATCATAGACCATCTTCCAAAATTGACACTGTTCAGTTTTCATTTGCCTCTTTTGAGAATGGTTCATGAGCACTATAAATCACGCATTTACAAAAAAGAAAGGAAAAAGAAAAACAAATCAATGACTAAATGAATAAAATCAGACTGTACTGTTACTTTACATTACTGATAGTGATAAAGGTGGCTTTGATGTTTTCATTTTCATCTGAAGATCTTTAAAACATTTTTTTTAGCTGCCGCTTCAGTGGACAGACAGTTTTTCATAAATTACGAAATATCATGACAGCCAAAAAAAAAAACCCCAAGAAACACCCACAACTTTTTTCTTTTCTTCTTTATTATGAAAAGTCAAAAGTGTTTTTTTGTGCAAGTCTCTTGGTGTTTTGCTGTGTTGAAAATAAAGTTTTGTGCTCAATTTTATGATTTTATTATCAAAAATAAGTTGCCTTTCATGAATGCTTTTTATTTTCTGTTGAGTCTTGTGATCTTGTTTATTAACGATAGAACCGACATGAGGACAACTGCCAATATGTCCCGCTCAGGTTAACTGCTCATTTTACTAATAATAGTAAAGATGAGGAAAATCAGGAAAGAGACTCCCCCTTCCCCTCCTCCCAAGCTCACCTCCATGACTTAAGTCAGAATTTGTGATGCTGTGCATAGTTTACTGTATAATTGAAAAGTTGGCTGAGTTTGCAATCTTGGCCACTGACAGTATGCTTGTAATTAAGAGGATGAATGTTTTTCCATGAACTGAAATGGTCACGTTGCCAGCTTTTATGGTCAGAAATCATCAATAGGTCATAGGTTCAAAATCAGAGAAGACAGAGCTAGAGCTTTATTGCATACATATAATGTTTGTGAATATTTAGGTTGTTTGAAAAAAATATGCCAAAATCAATACACATTTATTCAGATCTATAAAATTGCAGCAAACTGAATAAATGATTATTTCATAGAGCACTTATCAAAGTTTGATCGGGTGTCAATTCTATCGTTATGGCTAGTAATCCTGCTGGTGCTATGAATTGTGGTAAGATCTTTGGGTTCGAGCTTATCTGAATGAAAAAATGGCTTGTTAGGAGAGGTGCTAGAGACCCAGCTCTCTGCACCTTGCCTGCCAGATCCCCCGACCTCACTGTTTGTGATTTTTTTTTCTTTAAGCAAATATTGATGACATGAAAGATCACATAACAGCTGCAATCAACACAATTTGTTGTCATCCTTGCTGCCGGTGATGGCCACAATGAGTACTTGTAAACTGGGAAATGAAACTTGAAGCTTTCTACAACACATGTCTCCAAACGAGAGTTTTCTATTTTTTTTCCTTTTGATGTAGTGGCACGTGATGATTCTGGCACATTCTTTTTGAAACATCCTGTAAGTACAGTAGTATCTGGTTAAACGCACGGTCATCGGGAGGCCTAGGTAGCGTGTCTTTAGGAGATGCGTGTCTTTATAAAAAGTAATAAAAAATTGTCAGTTACTTCCCTTTACTTTGTGTAAGTGTAAAAGACTGAGTTGTTTCCCTTGACCACACAAACAACATGCGTGGCCAGTTTACTATTCCTTTATTTATTTTATTGAGCCCTCAGTTTTTTGGGGTTTTTTTGTTTTTGTTTTTGCTTTTTGTTGTTTTTTTTTTATTATTCAACAGAGGAATGGCATCATAAACGAAAACAACTACAGCACCAAACATAGAGTAGACATAGTATCACACAATGAAACAGAACAATACAAATATCGCTGACAGACACAAGACAGACAATATGTTTAGATCTACTTATACATGAACACATATGGGTCTTTCCTGTCAGGAATATCATTTCCTTTGAAAAAAATTGGGTGATAGTAGATTGCACTCTGCTTGAGGAAACATGTCTTTGAATGGCCTTGGTGACAGTATCAAAGTGAATTTGCGATGTTAACCCACTGAGCTCCATAAAACATTGAATGTTGTTTAAGCTTTGAATGAGATCAATGGACGATGGCATCGTTGTGATGGGTTGATCATCGTCATCTGCATTTTGCTGGTTTGTTGCCTGTTGTTTTGTATGGCATTCTTTTCTTTCTAAAACTGACTCAATGATTGCTTTATCGTCCAGTTTGCCAGTGACAGGTTCTTCATTGTCCAAGTCAATGAATTCATTGAAGAGTTCAGTAGTCATATTGACAGGCGTTGGAAAGCTCCCGTCTTCTTATGGGGCAATGGCATTGTCTTCAGTTACTGTTCCAGTTCCAGCGCAGCTAATGAAACCGGCTTTTCCATAGCAGTTGACGATGGTTGCTTGTGTAACGTTGATCCAGGCATCAAACATCAAGTAGACTGCTCTGAGCGATGTCAGTGGCTGATTTTGATTCATCCGCATCAGGCTCTGAAATGATCAGCCTGTTTAGAGCTGATCGGTAATGGCATTTCAGATTGCGAATAAATCCTTGATGACAAGGCTGGGAGAGTGGCTGTAGTGTTTGGCGGCAAAAATTCTAGCCTTATTGACACAAGACCTTCAACTGCAGGATTGGCGCTGCGGTTATCCACTAGCAACAGTATCGAGCGGCCTTGCAGACGTAGAGAGCGATCCCACAATTGCAAATATTCAGGGAAGATGTGCAATGTCATCCATGCATTTGCTGAGTGACAATAAACAACCGGCAGTTTTGATAAGTTGCTTGGGAAACCACGAGGCTCATTACTCTTCCCAATGACTAAGAGTTTTCGTTTATCCGATCCGGACATGTTGGTGCAAACAAGGACAGTTACACAGTCCTTTTGCTTTTTTCCACCAGAAAGTTTAACTCCTTTGTATGTGTAGCCTCGATCAGGAAAGCCTTAAAAAAAAAAAGGCCAGTTTCATCCGCGATGTAAATGTCGCCTGGTGAATATTCACTGAGCAGCTGCAGTAATTTGTCTGATTGAAAGCTCTCAGCAGCTACAAAATCAGTGGACTGTTTTTCACCATGCTCACGTTTGAATGAGAGTCCATTGCGGTGCTTGAACCGATTTAGCCAGCCTTCAGTGAATTCAAACTCGTGCCCCATTTGTGAAGCAAGTTGTCGGGCCTTTTCTTTCAATAACGGCGCATTTATCCTTGCGTGCTGTTCGTTCTTTTGCTCCGACCAAATCTTCAAAGCACTCTCAATGTCTTCTTCTTTCACTGCTCTTTTCCTTTTTCTTGATGGATTTCTGCACTCCTGTCCGTCTTTCTTTACTTGTTCTCAATTCTTCCACAATCTTGACACAGCAAATCACGTATTTTCTTCCTGTTTCGGCAAAATTCTGGCTGCCGCTCGAATTTGGATTCTGACGTCAAGGTTTTATGACTAGACATCTTGGCAAATTTATCTTGAGAACAGATCGTGGGGCAAGGACGACAGTTTTCAATCTTCCAAAGGCTGTTCGTGTAGCAATATGTAGGCCTACTACATGTATTCAATGGTGGAATCTTGAAGAATGATGAGGGGAAGATTAGATCTCCTCTCTAGATCACAGTTCGCTCAGTGTGTGAGTGTGTATGTCTGTGTCTATGTTACATGCGCTTGCGTCTAGTCTTTGTTCAATGATACGATAGTAATAGTATTGAGTAGGCCTAGCCCTAAAGTAGGAAAGGGGAGAGTGAGTCATGACGTAAACATAGCACTCAACCGTTTGTTTAACCGAAGCGTGCTTTTATCTGGCGTGCGTTTAACTGAATACTACTGTAGTGTAAGTCATGTATGTTTGTCGACTGATAGCTCTGTGTTTCGCATTTCTAAATATAATACGTTCATGTAAAATAAAGTATCAGACTCATAAAATATGTGATTTAAAGGTTTTATTTGTCAACTGGGTAATAAGTTTGCAAAGCGTGAAGTCAAGAAATCACAAATGTATGATAGAGACACATGTAGAATATAACTATTATTTAAATGTACACGACCATTTTGTGCTCACAGTAATGTATGAGCCTGTCTCTAATAAGAGGAATGAGTTAAAATATACATGAATAGGGTTGTGTTTTGACGTGGGAGGGGGTTAATAATATACACCCCATATAACAATTGGTTAGAACACATTCATCATAACATATAAAATGTAATTTTGGACAAAGAAAATATTCATGCTATTTAAATTTATGTTACAAGTTCAAAAATATGTCATTTCATGTCTGTTAGTGGGATAGGGCACAAGGGGACTTTTTCAGTGTGTCAATATTTAATGCTTCAAATTAACATCATTAGCATTTGTTTCTACGTTTGAAATAAGATTGTAATTTAAATAAATCAATCAAGAAACAAGCCTACAGGTTCAAGAGAATGTCAAGCTACAAGTGGAGGAATAAGTAGCTTTCAAAAAAAAAAAGTTTATTCAATAAAATTATTTCCCAATGCAATTTGGCATCGTGATTCTAACTTTTCAGGATCATGAACAAAAAGGATTGTTAACGACGTGAAGTCTGAGAGTGGAAGAAACCGATTCAATTATCAATTTCTGTCTGATCATTAAAAGTTCAAGGTCGCCTTATTCTGTTTGCTGCCCCTCTAGACAAGAAACCTCCACAAAATAGACCAACCAATGAGGGTAGGATCTGAAAGCTGGCTACAACTTCAAGTAGGAATTGTAAAGGTGGCATTTATCAAGTGCACGTTTCTGGTGTCCCCATGCTCATGGCGCTTTACTCCCCTGTCCAGCAGCAGCACAGGACATTTAGAACAAGACTTGCAGCCTGTTAGGCCTGAATGCATTTCTTTCAGACAGAGACAGCGATAACTTAACAGCCAGGTACTCATTCACGCCTGAGTCAAGTAAGGTAAGCAAAGTGAAGTGCCTTACCTGAGGACATAACGCCCATTCCTTGGCCGAGCTAACGAGGCTCAAACTCACACAGTCAAGCACACTTGTACTGACCATGTTAAATGCCTCTTGACTCTCGAATGGTGCCAAGACTTGATACCATTTAGTCATTGGTGTCCCCATTTGTCAAAAAAAAAAATTTTTTTTTAAATAATTGCATGAAGTAATTGTTACTACCTTGATTTGGTTAATTCAGTTATTTCTGAAGGAAATAATTCATATGAAGACAGTACCTTGTGTATTCAAATTTGCAATACAAATTATCAGAAACATGAAGTTTGAGTACTAAAGGTCAAAATAACAATTTTTTTTTTTCCATGTGGTCATCCAATGACTTCTCATATTACAGCGTGGAATTCAAACTTTTTCATTCTTTCTTTCAATACTTTTCAGCAGAGATGAGGAAAGTTTCCACAATCATGCAGTCAAAAGAAAATTGCACAACATAAATTGTGGAGGATGAAATTGGCTGTGATTATCTAAAGAAATGAGGCTGACAACATAGAGATGAAAATTGAACAGTAGAGTCTTAGAGATTCATGAGTTGCTGGTTCAAGTGAATATTGGGTATAAGTAAAGTTAAAACATGACATAAAGCTAAGCATATGCGTACAAAAAATTGTGGCCTCATCTATCTTTTCTACCCCGTAAAGGCAGGCTATCTACATAATTTTTACGACCAACGCAGTAAAAGTCATTTTTCGGAACATTTCATAGATTTTCCTTTGAAAGCTGCTCTAAACACTCTACACATATTTATCAAATTTAAGTGTTATGTAGTGGATTTTCCACTAGAAGGATCGATGGACGATTTGGGCCCAGAGTCGGAATGTCTTTTTAGTTGGGCTGCTGAAAGGACAGGCTGACGGTTTCTGGCAGGACTAGGGGTTCGGGAACGGAGATGAGACCTGGTGCGAGTTGCTGCTTCCTGTGGATGCAAAGAGAAACACATTTTTGATCCGTCATAGATAATGAACTAGCTTTCGGTTGTTTTTTAAATTAAGTTCTTGCGCATAATTTCATACGGTACATAATAAGTTTCATTTATGTTACCTTGTCAATATTTTAAAGCTAACCCAATGCAGGCATGTACCTACCATATTGTCTATCATTTCTTTGTTAATTCAATGGACAGAAGAGTATTCATTGAAATTGAAAGAGGGACTCTATGTGAAGGTCTAAAAGTCAAATAACAGATTTTGTTCTCAACACAAAATTTGGCTCGAAACAGAAAAGAGACAAAACTTTATGGGAAGAGTAGCTTTACATTTGACCTAGTAACAATTTCTTGTCCCTTTCTTTAACATGAAGTATTTTTACACAATACTCCTTTCAGATAATTACTCTTGACTAAAACAAGTAATGTATTTTGTAATTTGTCAGCACAATTAATACATGTATAGTCAAAAGAATGCCTCTTTAAATCAAATACCGAGATTAATCTCCCAATATGATTCTCAATGAATCAAATGAAAATGCTCTGTCATAGTTTTAAAGTCAACAATGGGTATGAAAGGTAAAACAAAATCAGAATCAGACTTCATAATATTAATATAATACATACGCACACACACACATTACATTTCATATACCATTAAACTTTGGCTATAAAAGCAGCAAACTCCTTCTTGTATTTTTGGAAGCAAGAAAACAAGCAAATACAAGTAAATTTCATCTAACAGAAAAGTGAACAAGTAAAAAAAACTAACAAATACCTGGTACCACCAGAAAATAAAACAAGAATTTTCTAAATTAAAAAAAAAAGGTAAATTCCAAACATTGCACAATTTTGAAGAAACTCTTCAGTCAATAAGATCAACTATAGACTATAGGTCGAAAATCTGGCCTTGTCCATTCATCTTTAAGAAGATGAAGATAAATAGTATTGTTTTAAATGAATGCCCCTGAAACAACAAAAATTCAAAAGTCATCCCGCTTATATCTTATGTAATAAAAGCACAGCATGAGCTTTTTGATAGACAAAGAATCTATTTGGACTATGGCAGCTTTCAACAACCAGCAATGTAGAAAATCCATGTCTATGTAAAATATAATCATGTCAGTAATCCTATTCCGTATGGTCATGAGAATTCAATCAACTTTACCTATATTTTATTTGAATGATCTCTGAGGGATACTCACCCCTCCCCACCTTCCCCGTACCATGATATGAACAAGTGCAAAGGTTGTGACAGATGCCTATCAACACCGAAAACATGTATTTCTGATAGGTTACAATGAATTAAAGCTAATGTCTCTTTTTATCGCTAAAATTTGCCAATATTGTTAGAGTCTTTCTCTCTCTCTCTCTGCCTACTGAGTTCTATGCCTGCAGTCACCAGAAACTAGGAGCATCCCGAATCTACAAATTAAAGGAATTTCCATACTATAAGAGGTTCTGGCGGAGTAATCTACATGCTTCCAAAGTTAAATTTTGGTGTTTTAAAAAATGTGTTTACTTTAAGAATTTTGAGCTTACAATGCCGTGGATGAAACAGATTTCCCCAGGATGAATATCCCCAAATTCAAAAATCAAGGCATATATACTGTTCTGGTTGCCTACCTCTGAATTATATTACAACAATGGTATATGAGATAATCTGCAGTAAATCTGAAACAGTATTAGTATTATTATTCAGTCGTACTCAGGACATACAAATTTTTCATCATAAAGACAGATTTAAAGTCTACAGTTACAGTTACAGTTACAGACTAAAGCTCTATCACTACAACAACAGCAACAACAACAAAAATAATAATAAAAAAAATAAAGAAATATTGATTCGTATCCATGGAATTCTTTTTGGCCCAGTCTGCAGTAAGTACAAATTGCTACTTTTAGCCACACGAAATTTAAGACCATCAAATGACCCTCTTCTGTTCACAGTACTGTGTGTGAAAACCAATGCCAGTACACATGCCTTTTCACATTTTGGCCCTAAAATTTGGAACGCACTACCAATGGAACTGAGGGAAGTTGAGTCTAAGGAGACGTTTTAAAAGGAAATTAAAAACACATCTATTTTTTCAAGCATTTTAATAACACTATTGTAGCTCGTCTCTTTTTGTCTATTTGTCTTCTCTCCGTATAGTGGAGAATTTATACTGCGCCCATAGTTTCTACTATGGGAGATGACGGCGCTCTAGAAATGTACAGTAGAACCTTGATAATAAGTATATCTTGGTGCAAAGAAAATGTATACTTAATATCGAGGTATACTTATT
>JAOWAY010127743.1:0-10806 GCA_028565895.1 Goniobranchus geometricus
TGGGGGAATGTTTATCTTCATCTGGAATTTGGTGGCCGATAGACTTGTAATAGCGGAGAACATTCTGGCACTAAAATTGGTCATGAAAAAGTTATTATTTTCTTATATAAGATTACTTTAATTGACAAACACAAAACATCTGAGGACTGCAACCAGAACACTTAATTTCCACAATCCGCGGGAAAATTGATCGCCAATATTAATTTCGTTCTGGCACAGTTGTCTCTGCTCTTTCAAAGTTAGATCAGTGTGGAAGCATCAATTTCTGGTTCAGTATAACACCAAATATCTTGCAATTATTAAAGACTTAGATGTCTCCCTGACAAAGAAAGAGGTGGCATTTCTATAGTGCTCATTCCTGTGTCTATCCATGCTCACAGGGCTTAACAATAACATTCAACTCCCCTTACAAACAGCAAAACAGAACATCTAGAACAAGATAAGCAGCCTATTAAGCATGATTACAATTCTTTCAGACAAGGACAGCACTGTCTTAACGGCCAGGTACTCATTCACATATGAGTCATGTTAGGTAACTGAGTAAGGTGCCTTATCTAAGCACTTGAGTAATGTGTCTTATCTAAGCACTTGAATAAGGTGCCTTATCTAAGCACTTGAGTAAAGTGACTTATCTAAGCACTTGAGTAAGGTGCCTTATCTAAGCACTTGAGTAGAGTGTCTTATCTAAGCACTTGAGAAGGTGCCTTATCTAAGCACTTGAGTAAAGTGTCTTATTTAAGCACTTGAGTACAGTGCCTTATCTAAGCACTTGAGTAAAGTGTCGTATCTAAGGACACAATGCCGATGACTTATGGTTATGAGCCTGACCGCACCAGCGAGTCTTGAACCAACATGGTCAGACACACTTGTAATGACCATCGTGAATGCCTCTGGACTCTCGCTTGTACTGAGATGTGATTACCACTTAGCCACCGACACCCACAAAGTGTGCAGATCTCCAAATTCAAGAAAAAGCGGATATACTCTATTCTTGTTGTCATGTCTATTACTGCATATCGATCAATATCATGGTGGAGAGATACCGTGTATATCTAATTTCTTCGTTGACACCCGCTGCATTTACTTCTCCCATTCACTTGTCAACTATGGAATCAGGTAGCACAAGAAACTGTCGACACATAGACTTGGAGAACTTTAACAAATGGATATTGCACTTCAAATCCATTCTTATGGAGTCTTCTTTTTTGTATTTATATATTATACTTAATATCTGCATGTGTATTTCATTGTTATAAAAGGCACTTCAAGTCAACTTAAGGAGAAGGCAAAGAACCCACCCAAATCCAAAGAGAGGACAGAAAATTATCAATGACAGTGAACCCACTGGACCTGAGACAGGGGCAAGGAAGGCAAGGGCACGAAAGAAAGTCAGCATTAAGCTGGGAACAACCACCATTAAACCAAATGAACAAAGCAAATGAGCAAAAAAGCAGACCAATCCCAAGATGCCAGTTGGGGATGCATGGATTTGCTCAAAAGCTCAATAGTAAGCAAAGATGATCAATCCTTGGGAAGTAACACAAAGCAGTCAGTACAATCACCACAACCAGGTTGAACATTGCCAAAACCGAAACTCTTCTACTCACACATATTCAAGGGGAAAAAAAAAACAACTTAAGGAGTTACAACTTTAACCACAGCAATAGCAGCAGCAACAGTCACTCAAAGTAGGCAAACAAAAAAGTAAGATAAAAAACCATAGTGAATAAGGTCACTTCTCACCATTCCATTCATAAATTGCACACCTTGAAGAGACTGCATTTCAACATTCAATCATTATGCCTACCACTCACCTATGTTTATTTGGACCTATGCCTTGAACAAATATTTCAACTATGTTAATGGAGTCAGGCTAGAAAAATGTTTTTTTTTATGTCTATCAAACTAACATCCTACGCGGTCATATCAATCAAGCCAATAGCAAAATCATATAAAACTTTGTTGCAAATGTAAATCTTCACAATCAACTCAGGCAGCATGAACCAGCCTTGCAGTGAAGGCCAAGATCATTTGATTTGCAAGTGTACAGTCAGTCCCCTTGTTGGAAAGCCCAAAATACCAGAAATTAAGATAGATCATGAATGTTGTTGACATGGCCCTTGTTGGAAATGATGTGTTACATTCTTCATAATCCTCTGATTACACAGAAAACAGAAGTTACCCTTACAGTTCCAGCATTTCAAATGGTTGTTGGAGCCTATTTTCAAATTCATCTGTTTGCAACCAGGGCATTTACGCTGTTTGTCTTCCAGATTTGGATTCACAGCTATGCGTGCCCTCATTTCAAGCAAAGCCTAAAATGAAAAGAGAAGATTTTGATCTCATTCAGTATGGAATTAAAAAGAGAAGCAGCTAAAAGTTAGGGACAAAATGACAATTTAAGAAGCATTCCAAATATTTGTCTCATAACAGTGAATCAGTTACTCGCATCTCCAAAACTTTTTAGCAATTCTGAAATGTGCATAAGAGCCCATTCATGCTTCTCTAACTTGAGCTAAAGTATGTCCATTCCCACATGCACATGAAAGAACCAAAACTTCATATTTTATGTCATTAAGTCCTTAACTCAAACTCCAAAAGTCAGTACGGTTACTATCTGAGATTTCTTTTGACACTGGTAATTGAAGAGACAAAATATGACTTCACAGCTTTTTGCTCATATAATTTGAATATTTTCTCCCCCTCTTTTTGACCAACTTCAATACAGCTGATGCAGTGGACGGATGCGCGAAATTGCTGACAAAACTCAGTGCCACTGCAATTCATTTCTACCAATGGCTGTTACAAAATTGAGAAAACTTGAGGAAACTTTTAAGGACCTATTGACAGGTCTCTGTTTGTTTTTCAAATGACATAATCCATTTATTTCTTTAGAAAATGACATACGTTTTTATGATCGACAACAACCATTTTTGAAATGGAAATTAATGTTGGCTTATCGCCGGTAAAAATGCCACACCATCTTTGTCTTCCAATCAACATTTAACAGGAGATTAAAATAACAATATTATGTCCAACTGAATATTAACACCTTTTTCCCCCTTTTTATTTCTATAACATGTGGCTCCAGTATCTTGCCTAAACTGTCATGTCTATCAAGATGCTCAAGGTATTTAATTTTCATTCGTTCAAAAGTATTCAGTTCTCCATTTGATGATACTTTTAGTCAATACTGTCTATTCTGACACGCTTATTCAAATTTTTTATCTCTCCAGTGTCGTCTTAGTATGGGTCTATAATAGTTCCTCTCTAAGCTGATATTTTTTCAACATCCTTTTTTATGTAATTGTCCATATGTCACAGTGTTTCAAAGTTTTCGCTGTTTCTATTCTTTCAATGTTTACATAGATATCACTGGCCTTTTCATCATCATCATTGTATATTTGTGTTTCCTTGACATTTACTTTCAAGCCACATTATTTTTCAGTTTCATATTCTCTGGCAACAGATTAAAATGCTGTACATTCAGCATAGAGTCTAGTTGAAATCATGGACTGGTCTTTCTTCTATTCTAAATTGATCTCAGGGTTTGCGACCTTAGTAACTAGTCTATCTGTATGTATGTTAAATGATTGAAGCAACAAGATGTATCCATGTTTTCTACTTTTTGATAGATAACCAAATTTGGCAAACCACATATCAGTCTTATAGTTACTTCTTTGTGCCTGTACAAATCTTTCAACAATATTTATGATCACTTCCCAAACTAGTTCTAGTCAAATGAAGCCAACAATATCATAACCCAATTTCTGATGTAAACGTTTGGAGACTTACAAGGATGATATGTGTATAAGTTCACCACACATTTCATTGCATCTTCTTTATTTGGTTTTTCACAACTTTTGGGAGGTTGTCACAGCACTTAACTATTTCATAGGCACAGTACTAGTGCGTTAACAACATGCCTTCTATAAACACAATTTGCCTTGCTGCACAGTTTTTACAGACAACAGAATTTTGTCTATATAAATTGGCCCTTAAACAACACGCTCTGGTCTGGCTAACAACACGATTTTAAACAGCAGGCTTTCATTCCAATTTGACAAAATTGACTTTATTTGCTCATAAACCTCCCACTCTATGCACATATCCCATTACATTTCATGTTTTCATGATTAAGCTTTGCATCACAGCTTTCAATAGGTGTTGACAGAGATGTACCTGTACCTGCGAAACATTAACGTGCCCTTCTATCCACGAGGACAAAGCAAACTGATCACTAACCGTCAGTGTAAGGCATTGACAAAAGACTTGTCTGGATCCACCATGCTCCTAGCCCGCAGAGTAGGGTATTAACAAAAGACATGGCTCCCCCCTCAAGACAGCAAGGCATATCGTGCAGTGATTAAGGGAAATCAATGAGTATACATTGACATGAGTTCTAAGTTATAAGACTACTGATTCAATTAAATCAATGATGCACATCTCATCAGTATGGTGATGGTGAATAAGAAGACTTGTCTTGCTGTATTTGAGCAGTTTTGTGTCACTGGGCTTGGGCTCCACCCCCTCATCCGTAATGCTTCATGTTCCTTGATTAACAAAGGAGGAGGGAGGACTTACTGCATGATTGACAGGCTTGGTAAAAAATGAGCTTATTAAATTTGATCATGAGCATAACTTTGGTGTGTGCATTTGATTGACTGTTAAATGAGGGTAAGAGCGAACACGGGAGACAAATGGTCTTTGTAAAAACATACATTCCTTGTAGTCCATACTTATGCAAGGCACATCTAACAGAATGATATTTCAATCTCCCCAGAAGCCTGTTCTTAGAGCACTAATACTGTACTGTATATGTTTATGACAAAGATTCTTTTACTATAGCCTATCAGTTGATGGATGATACTGATAGTTCATCTGCCGTGTCAAAACATGAGGGTAAAAGAAAGCATGAGAGGAACTGATGATCTCATTCTGCTACAAGTAATATGGTAAACAGAAGGAGGCTAAATCTAAATGGAAAATCTGTTTGTTCTCTTGTTGAAGACATATCTAGTGATGTTAGAAAAGGCAAGATCTACATTTTTACTCTACAAACATTAGGTATCTTTTGGATGTATGTCAATGCAATGTAGTGCGCTATTTGGCTTTTGAATTAAATTGCTGTACCCTCACATTTGAAGTATAGCTTCACTTACTCAGGCCTGTGACCCTTAGTAGGGCATTAGCCATCAACGAAGGGTCTCCAAAGTTCTCTTTCCTGAGCCATGGTCTCAATGCGATTCCAAGTTTGAGCCTTCTGCCCGATGTCTACCTGAAAATCTCTTCTCAAAATATTGTTTTCTTCTTCCCTGCAGATTCCACATCACAGCATGACGACTGATCTTAATGGATGGTTTCCACAGGGTGTGGCCAATCCATTTCAATCTTCTCTTCCTGATCTCCTCTTCCACCAGTGTTTGGTTTATTTTCCACCACGGCTCTGCATTATTGATAGTTTCTGGCCAATGTACTCTTCACACAAGTGTTTACAATAAATATGACAAAGCAGCATTAATAAATGTAATATTTTTTCTCACCTGAGGCACAGGACGTTCTGGTTGCCTAACATGCACTGGTTCTTGTCCAGGAAAGAGGGTACAAGAGCCATTCCGAAAATGGGAATATCCATCTATGGACTTGCCACAAACCCAGCAAAAACACTGTGAGCATTTGCAAGTCATTTTGTTACATCTAAAAGAAGAAAAATTGGATGTGATCTGTCCAGGGTTTTATTTTTTCCAGCCTGAGGCAGCATTAAAATTCATGTTTTGACCAAAATTTAGTCAGTAGATTTTTTTGGTTTTTGCTTGTTTTTTGTTGTTGGGTTTGTTGTTGGTTTTGTTGCTTTGTTGTTGTTGGGTGGTTTTTTTTTTGGAGGGAAGATTACCATTTAGACCATAACAATACATGAAAATATATCCAGCATCTACTTACATATAATGATAAAACACATGGCATAAGGTTTCTTAAGGCTCCTTTGTCAATTTTATGTTCATTCCTTACTTTAACATCAAATATGAGACTGTCTTGGAAATGCATGAAGTTGTTTTTAGTTACCTCTGTAATGCCAAGCTCTCCTCCTCTGCCTATAACCCTGGACTTCAACTTTCCTCTGTCTCTCATCCCAGATTTCAAACCTTCTTCTATCTCAAATCTGAAACTTCAACCTTCCTCTGCCATTATTTAGACTTCAACTTTCCTATTTCCATCCTTAGACTTCAACCTTTCTCTTCCTCTAACCAAGACTTCAGACCTCAGCCTTCCTCTGTCTTTAGACCTAGACTTCAACCCATTTCATTCTTTAACCACAGACTTCTGTGCCTCTTACACAGACTACAACCTTCCTCTGTATTTAACCCTAGCTTCAAACTTCTATGCCTCTTTTCCAACACTTCAATCTTCACCTGTCTCAAATCTTAGACTTCAATTTTCCTCTGTCTTTAATCCTCAGTATTTAACCATAGGCTTCAAACTTCTGTACCTCTTATCTAGACACCAACCTTCTTCTGTCTCTAATACTGCCTTCAAACTTCTGTACCTCTTTCCAAAGACTTCAATCTTCACCTGTATCTAATCTTAGACTTCATTTTTCCTCTGCCTCTAACCCTAGATTTCAAACTTCATTGCCTCTTTCCTAGGACTTCCAATTTTCCCTTTTTCTATTTCTAGAATTCAACATTCCTCTGTCTCTAATGCTGCATTCAAACTTCAGTGCCATTTCCCCAAGACTTCAATCTTCACCGGTCTAATCCTATATTTCAATCTTCCTCTGTTGAATCCTAGACATTAATCTTCCTCTGTCTAACCCAAGACTTCAATCTTCCTCTGTCTCTAATCCTTGATTTCAATCTACCTCTGTCTTTGGCCCTGAACTTCTCTCTTCTACTGCTTAACTTCAACATTCCTCTGCGTCTAACCCTAGGCTGCAATAACAAAATAGAATGTCAATCAGTTGGGGTTTTTTTACCTCAAATTTAAGCAATTAATTTATGTAAGCCTTTAAGAGTACAACAGATTCTATTGGCAAACTTCTTCACCCTGTGCTTCATCTGCTCCATAAAGCTTTACATCAAATGCAGGAGGAACGTGTACATTATTGTCATTTCATAACAATCCATCGCCATAACCAGAAACAACAAATAAAACAATTCTTCAACTTCAACATGGCCATTGACAGTAATACTCACTATAATTGACTTTGTCAGTGTGCATGAAAAAAAAGAAAGAAATAACAGAGGAACTATTGCCCATATTGTTTGACCAATGAAAAAGAGAAAATCCTTCCTTACCCTCCGATTTTCTCCACTTTTATTTTGCATTTGGGGCAATTTTTGACAGAGCGGTTCATCTGTAGCTTTGACTCCATTTCTTCTCTCATTTTCTTAAGCATCTCATTCATTTTGGCCCGCTCAGCAGGACTTAATGTGTCAGCCTTTTTGGTCAAGTTCTCCATCACTTCCTCATCAGATGCACATGTGGTACCCTGAGAGGGATTAAGAAGAGAAAAAAACTTTTGCCTTTTGGTGTTTCTTGTGTGTGTGGGTGAGTGTGTGGAAGGCACGGGTTGGTTTTGTTTGGTTTCGTTTTTGTTTTTAGGGGGATTGGAGGGAGTGCATTTCGAGGAAATTTATTGCTTTTGTACTTTTGTGTCTGGAGAAAAATAACATGATAGCAGATTAACTTTAGTCATGCTCATCTCAAGGTCAGAGAGGAATCAGATTCTTGTACTGGAAAGCCAGCATACCATGCAGCCCTTGACTACTGGTTGCATCAGTTGCAAAAATGCTTGGACAATTATGGTATGTAAGTTGAAAAGTTGAATAGTGCTATTATATAGTACTTTGTTCCAATTTTCATGAAAATATCTTCAGTTTTTCAAATTCTGAGATAAGGAATGATACTTGTGAAAGACCTGGTAATCTTTTAGTTAACCCTTTGACATGTTGAATTCTTACATATGTGGACAAATTATCCCTGTCGCGTTATTGATATTTTTAGTTTGTACTCAGTGCATTACTACACAATAATTAAATGAACCTACAAACACATCCTTAACACTGTCGTTATTAACGCTCTGACAAACAATTATTTATTTTACACCTTTTTATTTGTTCCAAGAAAGAATTGGTTATTCGAAAGCTGTAAATATTCTTTTAAAAGCCTTAAGCACTTCTCTTATCTTTAGTGGTTTCCAATACAATTGTGTAGATAAATCTAAAGCGCCAAAATATTAATTTTTAAAAAACCCTTGAAGTTGAAAGAACAACAGCAAAATATCTAATGCAGATATATCATGGCAAGAATTGTTGAATAGATCACAGATAAAACAAATAATAATATATAAAGCTAAGAAGCTATCTTTCAGGCTTGCATTGATTAGAGGCAAGTAAACCATATTGGCATTTACCTGATGCCACACTCTGTTGCATTCAGTACAAAAGGAAAACAAGCAAACTGTGCAATGAGCAAGATGGAGGTCCTCTTCTTCTGTAATGACAAGACTCTGACATCTTGGGCAGTACACAGTATCTGACATTGCGTCCAAAGTTTTCTGGCCATGAAAAGTTACACATCATATTTTCATCGTATGAAAATATTGTCTTTGCTTAGTCCATCACTCAATCACTTTCTTAATAAGCCTATAACTCTCCCCTTCACTCATTAACTCAATAAAACAAATGACGACAAACTGGAAAAGGGGGAGGGTAGACAGTGACAAATAATTTTGTCAATTTATTCTCAAAATAACAATCTTTACTTTCAAACACTTGGGTAAAATAGTCATTCTCTGACAAGAATACGATTTAAGGCATCTTGATTATTATTCTAATGCATAAAAGTAAAAAATGTGTTCGCTCTTGTAAAAAAAGTAAATTTCTTCAGCTCTTCTTCTAAAGAATACTTAGCTTCGTCTTGTTTTGCTATCTTATTACCTACATACCAAATGATATGTTGGTGGTTATTAATGAGAGAGACATAATAATGGACCCTCTATTTGAGTTGTACTATTTCTATTCATATATTTCTAAAACTTTCCTTTTTTATATTCTTACCAAACAATCTTTAAAAGATTCAGGAAAAAAAAACCCACTACCTTTATAATCCTCCTGTGACTATCCTGTGACAATGACAATTTTCAAAATCTATCTCTATAAGACTTGCTGAACAACAAAAAATGTCATTGTCAATTTTCATCCCAAAATAAGATGGCAGTCTTTTCAATGACAGAAGAATATCAAAGATTTCCTTAGATGTCCAATATCAAGACAGAAACACATTTAAAAAAATAAAACAACACTGAATTTCAAGTCAAAAACTTCTTTTTACAAAGGAAGGATTACTGAAGACATGAGGCCCAAGAGCTTCATATATCAAATAAAATTTATTCATCCAGGCCATCATGCTTTTTCATTCACATTACAGTACCTGAAGGAGAAGTTTTTCCCATTTTTCATAGGCTGCAGGAGGTAAAACAGCTTGCAGAATGTATGGGGGAAGCAGGCTGTTGCATTTTGTGTCAGGGCATCTGTATATCAATAAAACAAGTTAAAATAAGCTTTGATTAAGAATGCAATGAACACCTTTCTCATATTATCTTAATGTCTTTGTTTAGTTGCTTTGTTTAGTTTCTCATTGTAGTTTTGAGTTTCCTTAGTTTTTTTGTTGGTTTTTTTTTTGTTTTTTTTAATGTCTTATTTTGCATAAAAGGCACTGAGCTATAAAAAAAAAATTTTCCGTTCACTGAATCACTTTAATAAGATTGCTAGACTGTTCCAAATTGTTTAACTGTACCTTGTGCTATGCATGCACTGCATCATGGTGGGTACCAGTGAGCCATATTTACAAAGACCACATGATTTTGATGTTTACGCACTTGCCTTGAAAAACTGTACAATGGTTCCCTTGGCTCCCGAACAATGGTTAATAGAAGGTCACTACTGTACTTTGAATAATTCAGTACATCAAATTACAAATCAACGGAGAAAAAGCGTAAAAAATGCTTAAGACATGCTACATCATTTGTGGTCTGATGGACTTAGCATATAAAGCTTTTAAATACAAGCTACATATTAAACTCATCCAACCTTAGCTCTTCAACTGTGGTCTCTGAATGTATGGACATGTATATGTGTTTATATTTATATATGTGAATGATATATAAAGATTTTGAATATATATAACCTACATGCAATACATCCCACCTTAGCTCTTCAACTGTGCCTTCTAACACATGGAGATGACAAAAGGCCATCATACATTCATGGCAAAATTTGTGGTTGCAGTCATGCATGCGGAAAAACTGTGTACCAGGCCTCTCTTCAAAGCAAACCTCACATTCATGATTGTTCTGGCAAAACTCAATGTCCATGCGTTCTCTGTTATGTCTGAGAGAGAAAAGCGTAAACGTTTATTTCTAAAACCCTCTCAGAGTCATAAAGTTTATGGAAATCTTTATACTTTTAAACTGTCTCCGAGTCATAAAGTTTATAGAAATCTTTAAACAGTTTTTTAGAGTAATCAGTGAAATAGTGGTAAAATAGATTCCTGACTCTATTTTATTTGAATTTAAGAAAAAAATAAGAAAAGTTCACAATCATTTGAAAAGTGTAAATTGATAGAGAGAATTTCTTTTGACACTTAAAAGGCCCACAGAGCTAAATATGTCTCTTGTTTCTGTGACATTAAGTGAACTGAGTGTATTATAATGGCTCATGAACAAGAGACCAATTTATCTCATGTTCTCCTCTCTCTCACCTCCCCACCCGACTCCCGCCCCCCTCTCATCCCCCCAGCCCCCAT
>JAOWAY010127854.1:0-10806 GCA_028565895.1 Goniobranchus geometricus
TGTAAATGAAAAGAAAGTTTCAATAGATAAGTTGTCCAAGCCATTCATTATTTTAAAAACTTGAATTAAGTCACCCCGTACTCTTCGACCTTTAAGAGAATGCAAATTTAGAAATTTCAGTCTCTCTACATAATTCATATTTCTGCACTCTCCAAGTAGTCTAGTTGCCCTTCGTTGTACGTTTTTAATAGTTTTTGACTGTCTAATAAGATAGGGATTCCAAATTACATTGGCATATATATTCTAAATGTGGTCTGATAAAAGCCTTATAAAGTTTTAAAAACACATACTTCTTAGAAATATATGAAAGCTCTCTTAATTATGCCCAACATTTGATTTCCTTTATTAACTGTTCTTGTTATATGTGGATCAAATGAAAGTTCTTTATCAGAGAATAGAGGTGCTTAAATAGCAGTGATGATAATTCTCTGCCAATTTTAAGCGATCAGCCTCTTTTTTCTCCTTCAGCCATTCATTTTCCTCTTTTTCTTAATAACAGTGTGTACTTTGGCAGCTCAACCCAATCTGGCGAAACTTGGTTGGGCTCAGTAAAAAATGCAACTAGGTTTTAACATAATACTGTGAGGATCAGACCAGAAGTAAATCTTTTGAAAATGAAATAGTATCAAGAACCTTTCAGGCCACAATACCCAGGTGTTTTGCATGCAACCACTGTTTTGACTGGAGATTTTTAAAAGTTGAATTGGCTTGAATCAGTCCATTTTTCTAGGATAACTGTTTTTTCTAGATCTAGTAAAACTTCTGGGCTGTCTTGAGTTATATTTAAAGGTTTTATTCCATTTTGGCATTAGATTTAGTAGACCTGTATCTAATCTAGAGGAACTAGATTCTGGTCAGAATGAAGGAATTGACCAAGGCAGAGAATGTTGGTTTACAGGAAATTGACAGTAAGGTTTAAAAACAAGTTCAGATTCATTTGATTCAGACAATAGTTTGCTTTAAAGAGCAAAAAGAGGGGAGAACAGCGTCCAGACAATGCAGCTTCAAGCCAAAGTCAAAGCCTGTCCAGTATGAGAGGTCAGTCCAGCTTCTGTGCAAGAGGCGGAAGCTTTAAATCAGCTCCCCCATCCTGCCTCCCTTGCTGTATAATGCCCCCAGCACTTGTTCAAAGGTAAAAGAAACTTATTTTCAATAGCTTGATATCAAGCAAGCGTTTTCTATCAGATAGGCTTGCATAGAGGGGCTGAAGAGGGGTGAGGGCTGTTTTCTTGCATGTTTCGAGTTGATGAAAAATGTTCCCCTGTTTAACAATTTTCTGTAATCATCATGAAATAGACACAAATCTTACAAGGGAATAGTGGAAGGCTCCAGTTGGAGAGGCAGCAAAAGGAAGTGCTGGAATGATAAATCATGGACTGGACTGAAAGATCACTCCTCATCATAATGAAGGCAGCGAGGAATAGAGAGAAATTGCATCCACCATGTCCCCTCTACGCTCACCAGATGCATGGGACTGGTAATGATGATATATTGTTCGGTTTGTGGATATTTTTTCCTTTGTTTTGGAATTGAAATACTGGACTTGCTTATTTTTTTTTGTTTGAATAAATTTAATTTTGTCTTTATTTATAGGTGGCAAAAAGAAGCCTCTAAAGCAGCCAAAGAAAAAAGCTGAGGATCTTGATGAGGTATGAGTTAAATAATTCTTCTCTTATTAAGTAGCAGTTGTTTGGCTGAAGATCTTACAATAAAGGTATATATATCATGCCTATGACAACTTTACTACTCTATCATAAAATGGTTTCCTTTTTAACAATTGAGCACTTCTTTGTTTGTAAAGTTCCTTGGCAGAAGTAACAGTGTAATAGTTACTCTTATGTCAGTAACATGCTCCATCCTACCTACCGATCTAAACCTGACCAAGTGCTCATATTCTTCATTCATACTGAACCCTGGAATTCTTATCTTATTATAATGAGACAAAGAGGAGGATACACATTTTTTTGTTTTGATTTTAAGCCTCCTAAACGAAGACATTGAAAAATAAATCAAACACACTAAAATTTCTTAAACTTGTTAAACCATTATAACATGGTGGAATAAGCTGTACTCGGCAATAAAAGAGAAAACTTATTTCTCTTATTTTCAGTGGTTTGATTATTTTTTAAACCCAGACATCAAGCCCCCTCAGTATTCACCTTGGAGTTGCCTTAACTTTATCAACTACCTCTATCAGACTAAGCTATTAATGTACTATTTATAAAATCTTGATGCCACACCCCACGAGTGCAAGACGGGGCTTCTTGTAATAATAATAATGATAATATTCACAACCATTTGCTTAGATTAGACTCTTGTTGTACATACACAGAGACTTGGGGCCCCCAAAAATCATATCTAATACATAATGTCCAGCTTATCAAGCAGTCGCACATCTTAGCCAAATACACATCCGCTCAAAACAGCTCACCTCTCCAATACAAAGTCACGAGTACATAAATACAGAATGTAAAGTACTTATGACTTGATGAACTCCTTAGTATTCCTTTTCTGGACGGCAGTGGGAAATAAACTATTTTTCATATGATCAGAACAAAAAAGGATCTCCTTTTGAATTTTTTCGCATGGAGCTTCTCTGGAGAGGGTAACTTGGTGAGAATAATACTTTCACCTTTAGTTGATGATGTCTTTTTTATGACCAGTCCACTGCCTTATGTTGAGCTTTGTGAAACAATTTGGCCACGGGGAGATTATTGAAATATTGTAAAGGACATTAAGATTAGCCACTCTCAGTTACCATGTGGCTAATTAGACTGCAGACAAACATGTTTTGCTAATGACTTTTCACTTTGTTCACAATGTTTCTTGTCACATTTGTCAGGTTGTTGCTTTGAGCAAGGCCAAAATAAAGTAAAAAAATCAGTCTATTAACATGATTGATCGAGAAAGTCTTTAGTGCATAATGATGGTCCTAGAGATGTCGACATTAGCAGATTGGACATTCCATAATACTTCACCTGCCACCATTTGTCGATATTAGCTGCCACACATTTAAACATCACAAACTACCCCCCATTGTCCTCTGTTCTGGCAGTGTTGAGTTCGAGTTTCAGGCCTGTTGTATAGTTGATGCAGTCCGTATAGGGGATTGATGGTATGCCTCTTCTTCTTGATGACAATTAGTTGAGTATTAATATTTCTTATTGCAATTGCATGTTCCAATGTATCTTAGTTTCCTTTCATTGATGTTAGCAAGTATTGTCTTCTTTGTTCCTAGTTGTTTCAGGATACTCTCATTGGTTCTTTTCTGAGTCCATTTTACTCTCTGTCTATAGAACCACATTTCCGCAGGTTCTAACTTTTTTCATCCGCTTTTTTAGTTGTCCTTTATTCATTATCTACAGAGCCTGTAGGCCTTACAAGGCATTTAAGGATCTCAAGCTTGAGATCGGTTGGGAGTCATTGATGCCACTTTCTGGTGTTTCGCCTTCTACTTTTATCGTGATGGTGCAGATTTCTCTCTTTGGAAATTTGTCCTTCACTGCTTGGAGCTCATTGTAGAAAGTTTTTATTTTTATCCTCACTGCTGGGGTGTATATTTGAATGATGTTAAGGGTGACAGGTTTTGTGTTCACTTTTGCTGTTACAATGTAGTTGGCCGCTGATTGTATTGTAGCTCTATAGATGTATTTTCTGTCAATGACAATGTCTTCACCGTTGGATCCTATAATGTCATTGCCGCAGTACATAATGGTGTGCTCCCCAGATGTAAACAGTCCTTCCTAGCTCCATCTAACTTTACTCAGGCCGGTGTGCTCCCCAGATGTAAACAGTCTTCCCTTGCTCCATCTAACTTTACTCAGGCCGGTGTGCTCCCCAGATGTAAACAGTCCTTCCTTGCTCCATCTTACTTTACTCAGGCCGGTGCGCTCCCCAGATGTAAACAGTCCTTCCTTGCTCCATCTAACTTTACTCAGGTCGGTGTGCTCCCCAGATGTAAACAGTCCTTCCTTGCTCCATCTAACTTGACTCAGGCCGGTGTGCTCCCCAGATGTAAACAGTCCTCCTTGCTCCATCTAACTTTACTCAGGCCGGTGTGCTCCCCAGATGTAAACAGTCCTTCCTTGCTCCATCTGACTTTACTCAGGCCAGTGATTTTGATCTGGCATACTTACAGTTCCCTCAGCAGCACCTACAGTTTGGCCATTTCCTTCATGGTTCTAACATTCCATGTACCAATATTGATGGTTTTGGTTTTTCATCTTTTTCTTTAGGAATCTCTACAGGTACTTTGGCCATGTTACCGTCGGACACAACTGTGTCTTCATCACAGACATCTCTTTTGCTCTTGGAGTCTCCCTTCCCAGTGGCTATTGAGTTCAGGTGCCCCCTGGGGGTCTCAGGGTACACTAAACTATGGCTGAATTTCGTCTTGATTGTCCCCATGTGCAATATGCATTTGCCTTTATTTTAAAAAAAGGACGAGATGCTCAGAATTAAGCATGCTCATGGCGCTAAGTGAAGGTTAATTGTTTTTACCTCTTTTTTTTTAATTTCAGGATGACATGGCATTCAAACAAAAACAGAGAGAAGAGGCAAAAGCCTTGAAAGAGGCCTCAGCAAAAGCATCTCAGAAAGGGCCATTAAGTAAGCATTCTATAAATAGTCAAAGAAAGTTATTTTTATATACTTAATATTTGATGAAAAAGTCATCAAAAGAAGGCGACTATTAAGAATCAAATCTTTGATTTCTCTCTGTATATATACAATCAATAGCTTTGGGTCATGAAAATGTTTAGCGAGGTTGAAATTATCGGATAGCAAGGAATAAAAAGGGGAAAAAAATGTCAATGGACAACTGCACAAGATGCTCCTAATGCTAGTGCTAAACTGAATGCAAAGCTGATGGACCTTAAGAGGAGATTAAGGCTAGTGAGAGGCGTACATGTGCACTACACCACCAGTCATCTAGCACAAAGACATTGAATGAAGGAGACAGAATGAAGGCTTACTTACCTTACACATGCACAAAGCAGACAAACAGTGGGCGATGTCAGGCTAAAATAGCTTCAGACATTTGAGAGGAGGAGGAATGTGTAATAGTTATAGTATAATGATGAACAGGCTAAAGGACTATGTGCCACCGCTTAGGGCTATGTCACAAAGGATATGCAGACAACAAAGGGCCGGGATCCTTTTCAATTTAGTCACTTACCTTCAACACTTGGCCTTCCTCGCATGCTTATTTCAAGTTGAAATTAAAAGGAAAACAGCTTACATCTGTTGATGTTATCCGAGGTGAAATGAGAATTGTATACATGGAAAAAATGTGACAATGGCAAGTTGTAGAGTTCTACTGAAAATTGAACTTAAGCGAGTTGATGTTATGCAGACTCCACTGTGTATTATGTTTTCTCCATTCTTAGCCATTCCTAAGTATGTTGATAATCCAGTGTTTTCACTAGACTCAAAATCTGAGAGTATGAGTCTCTGTTACTTTTTAGGGGACCTTTCAGGATTTTCAAGAGACCTCTGGGAAGTAATAGTCATGAAGTTATTTGTATGTTATATATTTTAAATGAATTTAGAATAAATGAAACAAAATGATACCCTCAGTAAAATGAAAAAATTGATAGACAATCACTGGTAAAAAAGAATTGGCCCGATGGGAAATTTTATTTTCAAATCGTAAAAATTGCATTTTTAAAACACCAAAAAGTTGCATGCAAAAATGGCAAACATTGCACAAAATATAGCTGAAAATATATTCAGTACACTAGAAAAAAGATACCTTTTCAAAGAAATGTAAGATGAAAGCAATGGTTAATGAAATTTGGAAACAATAAGAAAGAATAATATATTTAGTACATCTTAGCTCATGACTTCAAAACTGCCAGAAATGACAAAAGTTGTAACAAAAATGCACAATATGTGAAAACTGCTGCTGCATTGTGTTAAAAATAGTGGTTAGATTGCGGACACAAAGAGCTAAAAACAATAATAATACTGATAATATTATGAAAATAATATCAATAATAATCGTAACAATAATAATTTTTTTAAAAGTCAAAGTCAAATTCATTAAGAATTTAAAAAGGAAGTAGGCCTTATACAACAATTTTCCCAAGACTCACAATTTTAACAGTCGTTTTATGACTATTTCAATTAATTTTTAAGGGTCATTTCTAGATTTTTGTGTGTAAAGGATGCTGTTTATTGCATTATCTAAAACATTGTAATCATTCTCTCCAAAATATACCATGCCATGGAAAACTCTTATTTTAAGCTCTGGAATATTGTAGATATAACACTTACAGCATGTATGGTAAGATTAAGAAATGTGCGGCTTTTCTGATGTCCAGCACCCTTGCTCATGTTGTGGGCCTGTCTTTGAAAATGAATTTATATGATGCAAACTCATTCTGACAGTTGGGCGAGGCTCTGTCAAGCCTTTAGGGAAGAAATCTTCCTGGAGCAGGTGTTTGACTCTTCCTCCTTAAACTTGTCATAGCCTGGGGAGATCAAACAGTCAGAAGAAGAAATGTGGTGTTTTCAAACCTCTATCATCTGCAACAGGAAAAACGAGCTACAGGATCAGCTGGTTTTCGTCAGTCATGTGAATACCAACTGATTACATGTCAAAACTTTGTCAACATATTGAACGCAAAACGCCAAACAGATGCTCTACTCTTGGTCTTCAGCAAACCAATTGACAGAGTCCACAACCAGAGCTTACTGATGAAACTGAAACATTACAGAATCAATGATCTTGCACACTCCAAGATATCAATTTTGTCTGGTCGTTCCCAAAAAGTAGTGGTCAATAATAAAATGTTCGCATCACTTCCAGTTCTATCATGAATTCACAAGGAACAGTCCTCGGATCAAAACTTTTCTCAATCTACATAGATGACTTGCCAGAGAGAATCTCAGAGAAGTCCAAACTATAACTTTTTGCTGATAATAGCTTTCTGTATGGAAATACCAAAAGCAAAAAATGAAGACTCAGCCCTTCTGCCAGTATTCCAGGAATGGGAGAAAGAATGACGAATGGAATTCTATTCCCAAAAATGCAAAGTCATCAGAGTAACAGACAAAAGAAAGCCTAAGATTTAAAAATATACCAATCAGATTGTTAGAACTTGAAAACACAACTGAGGCATAATATCTAGGCTTGACCGTAACCCGCAAAATGTCATGGAAAAACATAAGCATGCACAGGGCATTTAGCAGACTGAATTTCTTGAGGAGAAACATCTCCTGCGCGCCTGTGGTTAAAGAAAAAGCTTACAGAATTTGTGAGACGAATTCTAGAATATGGCTCAAGGATTTGGGACTCCTTTACAAAAAGGAACATCGGCGGGATCAAATAGATACAAAGAAAAGCATATGGATTTGTCTACAACAGTTATGACAGGAACATAAGCGTGACAAGAATTCTCCTAGATGAAATTTGGACACCACTACATGAAAGGAGAGCTAAACAAAAGCTGGCCCTATTCTTCAAAGCTCAAAGCAACGAAATTGTCATCCCCCTGGACCACTCAGGCACTGCTCCTTGTGGAGCTCCCTTCCTACCCTCGTCAGACATCTTCAGAAAACCAGTAAATTTATTGAAAGTACCAGTATGGAACAGATCACAATAAAAGGAAAGTAGCAAGCTTTAAAAGCGTGAGACACTACCAATCTTAATCATTGCTACACTCTGTCACGATTATCTCCTCCAAGCTGGGACAAGAGAGATTGAAGTTGAAGATGATGATCTTCAGATAATATACTCGTTGGGAGGACTTCAAATAGGTTTATTGCTTTTGACTTATGAATTGATAGGCCCTAAGCCCTTAGTTAAGGCTGGCAAATGAAACTGCTCAGGCTCTGGATGTTTTGATTGGACTTAACTTTTTACACCAACATTATTCAGTGGAGTGGTTTTGAGGGCCCATTTCTCTTTTGACCATGTTCTTGCGCTGCTTTGGTACAATGAAGGGAAGCAACCCCCAGAGTAATCAATGTAATTTTGGGCATTCCAACCTCAAGTCAACTACGCATCATCGATATGCATGCTTCGGTCACCTCCCAAATACTGTGCTTATTGGCGGAGTTGACTTTATTACAGGTATATTAGTATAGTTGGGGTTGCGTCCGAGCAAAATAATCGACATTACATGTCAAAATCAACTCATCCAACATCGTCAATATTGTAATTTATTATAAATATAAATAACTTCCCTTTTCTTATCTTCTTTGCTATGTCATTTTCCACAGCAATGAAAAAAGGAAAGAAATGATGCTGACTTCCCCTTGTCAAGTGCTTATTTTTGGAATGGCTGCATCTCTGGTTTGTTCATGGAGAGGGATTTGGTTCATGAATGAAAAGGGTTGAACGGTCTGTCTTTAAATGTTGGGTGCCTGCAAGTATTAAAATATGAAATCATGTTGTGTCGGTGTATTGTTCAAGTATCCCCAGCTACCCCATCAAAATGGAATTAAACTTGTTTGTGAATTTTTATCACGTAAGATTTGTTGTTCTTTTTCATTTCTGAGTCTCTTGTCATGTACAGTTTTCAGCAAAAGAAGGTTTTATTTTGTTTTCCTGTTTTCTTGTTTGTTTGTTAGGTTTTTTGTGTGGTTTTTGTTTTGTATGTATAGGCCTACACATATACAGAGAGATGTAGTTAGATAGATAGATATAGATATATGTACACGCTGATCCACTGATATGGGCAACACTAGAAGTTGCACCAATACTGGATCACTAGAATTAAAATACTAAATAAGGTCTGTTGCTGTTGACGGTTGAGGGATCTGAGACAGAAAAATATCTTATACATTACATCAATTTGATTCATATACCAGTGTGATGGGCATTTGCCGCTGAGTTCCAGAATGTAGCCTGTTTTCCCTGCGCTTCCAGTTGCCATCTTGGATTTTGGCACAAAATTTCACACATATCCAAATAGGGTACCCCACATTTTTTCATGTATGCTTTTCAAATTTTGTACGCTTCTTTTTTGATACAATATCTGAAAATGACAAGAAGAATTTTTGATCACTTAAAAATGTTTCATTAGCACATGTATGAATTTTTTATAAGTTAAGAGGGAGTAAAAAAAAAAAAATTTTCACAAAAGTATAAGTATAACACATATCGAAAAGTACTTACGATGATTTTTGCATTTCGATCGAAGCAACATTCCCACCAAATTTCATGAGGATATCAAAAGAAACAAAAAAATAGATCACATTAAAGCACAAGAAATATTTTGAGAAAAATGCAATTTAAGACACAAGTTTGCTGAAAAACTTCTAGAAACACCATGAGACTCCAAAACATTGCCACGTCACAAGCCAGATCTCTCGTAGGTGTAAATTTATAACAGTCTAACTTACGGTTTTAAGGACCATATTTTTTTGTTGTGAAAACCGCAGAAACACTTCATCGGCATGTTCGATGAAAACCATGTGGTGATTCTGTAAAAAAAAACACTGGTTACTCTAAACACACATTTTAAATGATTATTTGAATATATATATATACAGCCAATGAGGTTATAAAGCCTAGTCTCTGTGCCGATAAGTGGGATCAGCAGGAGAAGATTTTACAGCAATTGCACTGATAACTGGGATTGGCGGCAGGTTTCCGAAATTCCCATTATTTCTATCCTAAATTTCTACATTTCTTGAATGAGATTCTCTAATTTACCCGCTTGGTGCAAAGTAGAGACGGGGTCAAGATAAACTAGGTCAAGCTCAGATCAACAGCCTGGTGGTGTGACTTGCTTTGTTTTTCAGCAGGATTTCCAAACTAATTTTATTGACAACGATACCTCGCCAGTAATACGATTTTTAGACCAACCAGCGCCCAGTATACTGGTACCCGGTATTTAGACTCGATACCTTGGTGCACGGGTACCCGGTATCGTGGGTACTCGAAACTTACATGCCCGCTATATACATGATATGTAATGACAAAATCCCATCAACACAAGTGCACACATCAGAACTGAGTGTCGACAACAGTGTGTTATGTTTAACATACGATCTTATTAGTTATAGCAGATCATTCAATAAGGAAAACTGATACTGAAACTCAAGACCCAGACAACGAAAGCAGTGAACACAATTCAGTGGAAGATATGACAGACAGCAATTCATCAAACAGACAGTGGTTCAGAAGATCGGAGCCTCGAAGCGCAGCCTGCTTCGAAAAGCCAGGCTGTGGCACACAGCAAAAAGAGCTTGACTCGTCCTCACAGTGCAGGATCAAGTAAAATGCTGATTGAACAAATGAACTGATAAAGAAAAATTCGCTCACAGAGATCTAGCAAACCAAGGAAAGACAGCCAAGCGTGTGAAGAGACAAACGGCAACGAAAAAGTGAAATTATTCCTGGACTTTGTTGAGACAACACATTCTATCCTTGCAGAGACAGACGACCTCATCATTGAGTACAGCGTTGAGAACAAAAGGATGACAAAATTCGTCCTAAAAAATTCAGTGGAAGAAAACGCTTATTCCAGAATGAGAAAGCGTCACGTACAAAATTGGCCAGACCAGACAGACTTAATCAGGCAAGAGTATGGAGAACGTTCGACGAACATGGAGATTTTGTTGCCACATCTAAATAACTTCATCATAAAATTATTGAGGTTTGAACAGTAACAATCAAATAATTAGATGTGCAATCCTGTATCAGTACTTTAGATATTTCAATACTAGACTTTCATGCTATATACATGTATGTATGTGTATATATATATACATATATATTGATTGATTGAAATTTAAACCCAGTACATCCCATAGGGATGATCTCAGGGTTGTGTTCAGATTAGTTGTTTTCTT
>JAOWAY010127965.1:0-10804 GCA_028565895.1 Goniobranchus geometricus
AGAGAGAGAGAGAGAGAGAGAGAGAGAGAGAGAGAGAGAGAAGGGGGGGGGGAGGGGGAAACAGAAAGAGACAGACAGAGACCGACAGAGAGGGAGAGCATGGCAATAGGCAATGAAGCACAGAAATTCCTAATTCAAAATAACTAAGCAGGCACTTTAAATCACATTAGGTATTATATGAGACTGTACTGCCTTTGTGCTTCACTGCCACAGACAATTTGTGCGACCATGTTGTTACAAATTATGGAAGTGAAAATGAAACAAAAAACACCACAAGGCTTCAAATGCCATATGGTATGTAAGAAATTGCAGAAATCAAAAGAAGCGTTAAAAGTTTGGAGTTAGTTGCCGATACCATGAAAAAGCCAATCACAGTAAAAGAAACAAACAAAAACCACCAATAGAAACAAATGAAAAATGTAAATTTTGGTGCCTCACTAACCAGGGACTTGTCATCCCCTACACTATTTCTTCGGTGACGTTTAAACTCTTTCTTGCTCTTCTTCTCCCTATAAGAGGTACTTTGAATGTGGTCGCGCACAAATTCCCTGCTCTTCGCTCTTGGCGAGCGTGTCTGGGGTGAGGATTCACTGGCACTGGCATTCTGGGAGTCTGACGCTTCAATCTCAAAGTCAGATAACCGCTTGGAGACCAATTTGGAACAGGGAGAGACGCATAGATTGAGGTGGAAATTAGCTCATTAAACATGCGCAAGTGAGAAGACTAAGGGCAGGGGGGAGGGGGGAATCAATAAAAGGTTCAACACTGACAAGTATTTAAAAGACAAAACAAAAGTGAAATTGATAGACAAACAGCGGAAGAAAGGAGAAGTCCGAGAAAACAGCAGAAGAAAGAAAAGTCTGAGAGCAAAGTATCAAATGAAAGTAAAAACCAATAAGAAAGAAAGTCTGGAAGAAAAACTATGTCAGCTCAGCTGAGGACTCAGTAGAATGAGTGAAAAACAAAACCCAATTCAACTCAAGAGCATACACTTTTTAGTACAAGGGAAAGAGAAAAAAATGGACAGATTCAGGAGAAAACCTTTGTACCTGTCTTTTAAATTTACAAGCATGAAAAAAAAAACAATTCAATTAAACTCTTTTTTTGGTGAGCAACCTCAAGAAAAGGAGACAACCCCCAAAATAGCCTGAAACACTAACAAAACAAAAATAAACAAAAAAGATGAAACAAAAAAAAAAAAAAAAGGACCCACCAAAAAAAAAAACAACAGATGGAATCTTCAATATAAGAGGGTAGAGTTGAAGAGTGGATATGGTTAATGCAAGGACAATTTTTTTAAAGACCTTTTTTAAAAAAAAAAAAAAAAAGATTAAAAAATTGACAAAGGCCAATACTACAAGACAGCTAACACATGAAAATGGCATGATACGTACACCTTAAAGTTGGAGAAAAGCATTGAAACCCTGGTCTAACTCAAAATAGACAGTACATGATATATATGTTTACAGATTACAGGAGAATCTTTACAAATCAAAATGCAAAATAAAAGTCTCAAGTATCTTCCTCTGCATCACTGCCATCCCTTTACGCAATGGAATCCTCAATATTTCAATAACATGGAAACCTCATGTTAATGTTAATGCAACAACATTACTGTAGATTGTACTTCTACCTCATGGTGACATTTAATTTACCTACCCATCTTTTCCTAACCCCCAAAACTTAATTATTATTTTTTAATGCATAAATGTAACAGTTTTCCAGCTTTATGTTATTTTTCCTAACTGCATAACTTAGTGATTTTTTAGCAAAAGCTGTTCTTTAAGAATAAATATATTATATGTATGTATATGACAGAATTTTATGCCAGTAAGCACAGTGGGATTAAATACAATGTATTATATATCATGTAGTGAAAAAAGATAATGAAAGCAAGCTTTAATCTAAACATACTTCCTGACAAAATACAGGCACAATGTTCTGGTAAGGAAGAGAAGAGTGGGTGGGGAAAAAAGTAATGAAATTAAGTGTACTGGCATGCCATAAAAACACTGTCTGTCTTCTGGTATGGATTAAAAAATGAAATTAAGTGTACTGGCATGCCATAAAAACACCATCTGTGTCTTGTGTTATGGATTGAAAAAAAAGTAATGAAATTAAATGTACTGGCATGCCATAAAAACACTATCTGTGTCTTCTGGTATGGATTGAAAAAAAAAAGTGATGAAATTAAATGTACTGGCATATCATAAAAACACTATCTGTGTCTTCTAGTATGGATAAAAAAAAAAAAAGTAATGAAAGTAAGTGTACTGACATGCCATAAAAACACTATCATGAAATTAAGTGTATTGGCATGCCATAAAAAAAGGCTGTGTCTTCTGGTATGGATACAAAAACAAAAAAAAAGTAATGAAATTAAGTGTATTGGCATGCCATAAAAACACTATCTGTGTCTTCTGGTATGGATAAAAAAAACAAGAAAAAGTAACGAAATTAAGTGTATTGGCATGCCATAAAAACACTCTGTGTCTTCTGGTATGGATACAAAAAATTAATGAAATTAAGTGTTTTCGCATGCTATAAACACACTTTTTGTGTTTTCTGGTAATGTCTGAGATTTCATCTACGTACTTGCACACAGCAAGGAAACAAATGTATCCAAATTGTACATAAACAATTGAGAACAAAACAAAAAAAATGACAAGCAATCAAAAATATTATTCCAGAACCTAGAGAAACATACAGAAAAACAATCTTTTGGTGGAGGCTGTTGATATAAAATACTAACAAATCCTTCAGTATATCAACACTCAGTGACTTTTATCCGTAAAATATACTATAAAGTGATTTTAAAGGTCAAGAGATTAATGAAGTGTGAGTCCAGCAGAGGAACAGATTAGACACAAATTAAGGAGTAGATTAGACACAAAGAAATACGGAATGCTCTTATTACACAAAAATTCAAGTGCCTGATCAAATACACAAAAAAAGAGTGCTTGAATAGCGAAGGACTCACAATGAAATAAATGCACCAGATAGTTACATTAATACTCTCTTCATTTCAGGGAAAGTTTTATTGCAGACAAAATAGTGCAAGCTTTTCTTGGGCTTGTTGCTCTGAGATGGTGAAAGTCTGCAGCTTTTAGTCCAGTTATTTGTAGTTCTGCTCCACAATCTCCATTTTGTTTTGTTTGACATGAAACGACACACTGATGTGCATGCCAGTGTCATCAAAAAGAATAAAACATGCAGACAGAGAGGCATGCTGACTTTCCATAGATCAGACCAGGTGAACGCTTCTCTTCAAGAGTGAACAGTGATGTCAGCATTTGTGAGTAAACAAGTGCGGATCTGGTTTGACATTATGATGCATCTTTTAAAGACAAGCTGCTTGAGATGTAGGATTTGCACATTCAGAGGGCAAATTAACATTACTGGTCATGAGCTTTTCATGTAAACATTGAGACGTTTGTTCTTATCATGACACAGAATGGTGAAATGACACTGATATTTAAATTTTGTAGGTACTGTGATGGCATCTACTGTTGTGTCATGCAAGATTGTTGGCCAGAAACAAAAAAGACAAAAACATCAGCCCTAAACCTTCCACTTACTGTATGCAAATCTGAATCACTTCTCTTCACTGGAGTTTCCTCTTGAGATCTATACACTTCCTGTTGAGAAGAAAAAAAATTAGTACAATCACACTGATAATTTTCATGGCAGGGACATTGAATCAAATAATGATATCTTATGATTTCTTGCCCTAGAAAGTCTAACATAAGATAAGAATGAGTGTTAACTCTACATGAAAACAGAATGGGCAAATTAAATGAGATTTCTCTTTACAGTGAAGTTCAATTATTATTCCTTCATCTTGCAATATTTGGGGGAATTACATTGAGATACGGTATATATCTGCATATTACTATTCAAATCCCAAAAAGCTGGCCCTCTGATACAGTGACATCATTCAATATTGAATCACCAACGGCTCATGACTTTATGTATGCTGCATCTCAAGAGAATCCGGACAACATTACTGTAAATTATACTTTGCTTTCATAGTGACATTTAGATTTACCTACACCCTGTAGAAAAAGAGAACTCCAAGGTTGTATAGACTCTTTCTCTAGTATGGACGTCAAACATGGGTCATCAATGTCATGATAATGGACAGGACAGAGGCACAAGAAGTGTGGTTATTAAGAAGAAACGGGCACTGGACAAGGAAATGAAACAAAACTTAACTTTCTCAAACACGACAAAGAGATCTTCAGTAAAGAGAAACGAAAGAGATCAGCCATGCTTTTAGGTCATGTGATAAGAAGAGAGGAAATGGAACATCTGGTGACAACTGGCAAAACAAATGGGGAAAAAGGTCACAAGAATGCCAAAGAGAAACCAAAACTGTTTGAGGGATGGGCAAAGTGGATAGGAACAGAAAATGATAACAACATGATAGCAAACTTTGACCAAGGTGAGTGGAAGAGCATGAATTTCAAGACCACTCAGCAAGACACTTGATGGTAATGATGAAGCTGCATATGCAATCATACCTGCTCGTGGTTCTACTCATAAACAGGAACATCGGATGGCTCTGACAAAAACAACAACAGCAACAATAACAATCTAGACAATCATAGGCTACACTGTTTGCTACCTTTATGTTCAGGGTGTCAAGCAAATACACATGCCAAAACTTCCAGCCTACAAAAGAAATTAAAGGTTGCAGGTGTGAAATTGCCGCAACAAGTCAAGAAAACATCTCCTAACATTTGACCCTTCAAAATTATACATTAGTTTAATTTACTCCTGTTCTATTTGATACTTTTGTGGTTCATCTATCCTTACTAAAAGGACATGTTGCATAGTATCAAACATATCTGATAGTGTTAAGAGAGAAAAAAAAAGAAAGAAACACTTCTTCTGCATTATCGATTCATGCCTTTCTACCCCCCCCCCCCCTTCCCTACTCTTTCAGCATAAACAAGTTTTGTTGTTTTCCTACTTCCAAGTTTCTTTCAAATCAACAATGATCATATGTTTTGACTCTTTCTGTCTCATGGTGAAATTTCTGCCTTTTTCCTGCCTTCCCAACCTCTTGCTGTACAACCTGCATGTATCTGCGGCCAACTGAAAATATAAAGAAAAATACGAGCATATCTGACCTGGGATGGTGTTTTGGGGATTTCCATGACATCGGGCGTCACACCTCGTGCAGCAAAGAAAGGCCTGAATGGAAAAACAAAATAAAAATGAAGTTCATTGGGTATCATCAATTTAAATTACAAAAAACTTTATCTATGACTGACACTTATTCTGAAATGAAACCACGGCTAAAAAATATTTCAACATGAAACATGTATGGTTAACAATTGGATTACCATTCAAACCTAACTCTCTCTTTCTTTCTTTTTCTTCAAAAAAGAAAAACAACCACTAATTTTTTAGTTTCAGTGTTGCTTGTTTCATGGCAGAATTTTACAAAAATCACACCCAACAATCCAATACAAGTCTATTGAAAAAAATATTTATTTAAAAATGAAAGTAACAACAATAGGTACAAGCTCTTTGCAGTCCATGTATTTGGCAAATGAATGGCTGCTACTATGAAACATGTACTTGGGTAAAGGTCTAACAAAATGTTTTTTCTATGTTATATGAACAATTCCAACATTTTGTGACCATTTTTACCCCAAGGTGGCCCAGTAGCTCAGTTGGTAGAGCAGCTGACAGCCATGCAAGGTGGCCTGAGTTCGAACCCAGCCGGGCAGTGGATTTTTTCCGGGGCCCCCTGTGCACCCAGCCGTATAAATGGGTGGCTAGGTCTTTCTAGACTTGGCGGAAGTAAAGGCGGCGTGGAAAGCAATGGCAAACTACCATATTATGAGGTATGCCTGATATAATTAGGGCTCTACCCCTAATTCCCCTATACTCAGACATGGGTACAGGACTAACTTTACTTTAGTCCTTTTCAAGCCTAAGCTTATCCCGGTTTCAATAGCATGAAGCGGACAGTGACAGACTTTATTGATCAGTGTCAGATCAGAATGCTGGTCTACTGCAGAGTACTTTTCTAGCCAAAGTTGTACCCATTTTCACTTGGGTCGAGTGAAGCAACAGGAAAAATGCATGTAGGAGATGTGTTTTTCGGACATCCCTGGGAGATTGAAAAATCGTCCCAATAACCCTGGATATTGGGATTTTGGTTTTCACAGAAGATGAAGCATTAACAGCCATTGGAACCTATGATGGTTATTGCATTTTTCATATGCATGGATGTCCAGTTGATTCATCGCTTTGCAGGGTGAAACCTAGACTGATGGAAGCGGCATCAATGTATTTGAGCCAATGAATATACGTCTTTGGTATGTCTGATCAGGTTGAATAACTCTGTTGTCTGCTCCCAACATTCATTTTGACTACGGCCAGGCTGACTTTACAGCCTTGCGTATGTTGGGTTAAAAAAGTGCAGGTGACAGACTGGTTGAAATAGACCTGTCAATTACAGACATTTGCAATGAATGCAACAAGCCTAGCAATTGACTTCATCAGCATTTTCATCTACTTTATAATATCTTCACGGATTTACTTAATTCGCTCCATTGACTCATGAAACAAGCCAACAGTCATTCTTTGCAAGGGTCTGTGAACTTAGTCTACGCATAGCACTTTCTTGATTAATCAGTGTCAGGAGAATTTTCATTGTTCATTTCGGTGTCTCAAAACAGACTTATGCATGTGGAAAAATGTCAATGGTTTTACTTGAGATTTCTTCAATATTAAGAAAACACTTGACAAACTCATCCTGATTTGCAGGGACCTTATCCTGATTAGGGATACAAATTATATAGGAAAAAATTCTGATCCTGGAATTACGTCCTGATTGCCTTGGTTCTCAGATCCAACTGCATTAAGATTGCCTCTTTTCCTTAATGGGCTCGCCACGGAGGATTAATTATGATGCACAGTGGGTACAGCCGGTAATTGTGCAGGGACAAGCGACTGTAAATTTATACTTATATTAAGCTTGTCATGGTACACATCTGTGAAGTGGTGAGAAGCTTCATCAAAACTCCCCAAAATAGGATAGATAAAAGTCATCTCATCATCATCATTTCTAGTGTATCTTATTACACACAACTATTTCTCATCACAAATATTCTCCAATCTGTCTATAGACTGGTAAAACCATAAACAATGCAATGCCGCTTTCATTTCAAGGGATTCAGCTTTTTCTTTGTCCTAAAGCGGGTCGATAACTACAGTACAACACAGGGATCCTATCTTAAAAATTCCTCAGGGATAAAATAAGTGACTGAACTTATCTTTGTATTCTAAAGAAAATTTTTTTAGCATATTTAATCCTTTGCTGGAGACCAACTAACCTAAGTTTTGGCTTTGGCGTAGACATAACGCTCATTGTGTCTAATTCTGGTCCACTGTCTGAGTCTTCTAGCTCATCCAGGAGATCATCTAAAGGATTGGGAATCTGGTCATGGTCAGCCTCTGAGTCAACCAAACCCTGCAATAAAGTGATATAGTAATAATATACAGTGCCAAACCTATTTATCTGATGGGATAAAGAGGGACTAAATACCCTCCTACAAATGTATATACATTTACAACTTACTCTCGTTATCACATAATTTTAAATCTTCACTAAAAATACAATGAATCTCTTCTTTATTTTCACAGACAGAGGTAGGCCTTTGAGCCACTCTCAAAATAAAACATTTAAAAGACTTTTTTCTCACAATCCTTTCAAAACGAGAGGATCACCACAGCTAAAGGGGCATTCCCCAAAGCTTCATTTGCATCAACAACCATTGGATGAGCTGTGCCAGAGGAGGATTACATCTGGAATTGAGGACTTACATCCATTATAACCATTAGATGAGCTGTGCCAGAGGAGGATTTACATCTGGAATTGAAGATTTACATCCATAACCATTAGATGAGCTGTCCCACAGAAGGATTTACATCTGGAATTGATTTACATCCACAACGATAGGATGAGCTGTGCCAGAGGAGGATTTACATCTCAAATTGATTCATATCCACAACGAAGGGATGAGCTGTGCCAGAGGAGGATTTACACCCAGAATGGAGGATTCATGTACAGAATGATTAGGTGAACTGTGCCGGAGGAGGATTTACATAGAGAACATTTACAAGAGCTGTGCCAGAGGAAGAAACACATCAAGAACGTTTATAAGAACCATGCTAGAGGAAAATTTACTTCCAGAATGATTAGATGAGCTGTGCCAGAGAAACAGATTTACATCCAGATTGATTAGATGAGCTGTGCCTGGGGAAGATTCACATCCGATTGATAAGATGAGCTGTGCCACAGGAACAGCAGGCTTACATTCTATCCTGTTTCCTACAGTGAAACAATGAAGTCATAGAAGATTTCACAACTTTTCTCCATTGGATTTTCTTAAAATTAGTCTCACCTCATGACTTGAACATGCTTCATGTGTCTTTGTGACCTCTTGAGGTTTGATCAGTGACAAAAATAATTAAGAAATGTTGTAGCTGGACCACAAAAATAAACCAATTAAGTCTAGCAACAAAAAAGTTATATATTTTAACCAAAAAAAATTATACATTTCAAATCTGTCTCTTAATTCATTTTCATGAGACTTGATACCATTCAAACTATCTTTCTCCTTTTACCATCAAGGTCAAACACTGTAAAGGTTAGTAATCAAATGTCAAACATTTATGCCTTAATTGGGTGAAGAATGAAGCAGACTCAATAACAAGAAATTATGTATATATATATCTATAAGCTTTTAACTAACTTAATTTTTTTTTTAATGGCTTCAAAATAGCAAAGCTCTCTTACATCTTCTGAATTCTTGAATTTTTTCAGGAGAGCACGGAATTTTTGCTTGATATTGCCTTGCTGAAATAAGAATAAGATGTACTTTGATTTAGTTAATATGAATGGACATATGATGAAAATCAAGACATTTCGTTTGAACACATGTGACACAATTTCACTGGAATGTTCATTTAAGAAGATTTCTGAGGCAAACAAATGAGAATATGAAATTTCAGGCTAAAATCAAAAAATAAAAATACACATATGCATAACATGATTTTGAAATTTGATGTTTCAGTTTCATTATTAAGAGAAATGTTTCAGCAGTCTTGAAACTTGAAAAACATATACAGGAATCTTGAAATCATAACATTCTTTGAACACAAAGAGTCATGAAGTCATACTGATGACATTGATTACACACAAATGATTTTACACATTAATCTGTAAACTTTGTTTCCCCATCTAAATAATAGGGAGTTGTTTTTTTTTAGTCTTTTAAGATGAAATCTTCGCACTTAACATTGTATTTTTTCTCTTTTCCACCAGTTTTGAACATGACAAATGACTAGGCAATAAGAATTAAGAATCTTGCGAGATGCACTAAACTTTATTACAAACAAAAACTGTTTAAAAAGAAAAAAAGAAAAATGAGAAAAAGCCTGTCAATTCTATATGACTTTTTTGAAGCTGGGCGCTAAAGCTAACTGGTAGAGCATTGACCTGCTGACCAAGAGGCAGCAGGTTCAATTCTCGCTATGGGCACAAGCATTCTTTTACCTTAAGCAAGCAAATTCACCCAGGTAGAAATGGGTACAGCTTTGGCTGGAAAATACTCTGCAATAGACTAGCATCCTACTCAGAGAGTGATGGATAAATCTTTCACTGTCCACTTCATGCTATTTAAGCCGGGATAAGCTTCGGGCCTATTAGCCAGTTCGGCTCTACAGGACTACATTTTATTGTTTGTTTACAAATTTCATTTTGTAGTCTACATTGCCACTCAAAATGGAGTTCTTCAGAATGTGTGTTTTATTTTGTGTAGACTATTAGCATGACAATCACCACAGAACAAAGATTGGACTTGATCCTGTGTTGTGCCAGCTAATGAAAATGTTGATATTGTGGATTTCTCTCTTCTTTTTCTTATACTATAAAAGGAAGGATTTTACACATACATAAAACAAGAACGTCGAAGAGTAGGCTGGTAGAGCTACTGTCTGGGCAAAATTCAGTCCTGCCATTTCTTCCTTCTTTCCCTACTTGCACAGGTCTCCTAACTCAAGTCTTGGTTGTGGGAAAAATGGTGAAACCATTATGCAGAGCCTGTAAACTTGTTAACTGATACCTGACCCAAAGTTGTGACAAGTTGAAAGGAACAAAAGAAGATAAATACCCGTAGTTGTGTTTTTGACAAACTTTATCTTCCTGAAGGGCCCTACACATCTATGATTGAAACTGTTGGTTTGGAACGATGCTAGCAAATGATGTGCTGAACTGTCAGTGTCGATGGGAGAGACAGTTAGAACCGATGGACTTTTGTAAAAACTGTGGGCAAATCAAGAGATTGAAAATGTTGAATTTTTTTTTGGCAACGGGCCGGAGCCTTGTGAGGTGCCAAAGGTCATTTCCGTTGCCGTGGAAGGCACAGATGTGGGGATGACAAGATGGGTGACGTCAACCAGCTTATGCTGGCTTATAATTTTCATATCCAATGTCTTTTGGGGGAATGATCACACAAAAAAAGCTGATTGCACATTGGAAACAGTCTATCTTCATGAACACAAGATCCGAGCAAAAACTGTATATTTTCAATTGTTAAAGAAAATAAGGACATTTCCATGAAAGTCACTGAATTATCTTGCCACCAGGTGTGTCTGGTAAAGCACGGGGAGGAGATGCGATGACAATAAATCTCTATCTCTATCTCTGTCACTGTCTCTCTATCTCTCTGTCTGTTTGTCTGTCTATCTCTCTCTCTCTCGCTCTCTCTCTCTCTCCTCT
>JAOWAY010128076.1:0-10799 GCA_028565895.1 Goniobranchus geometricus
TTTTAAGATCCTGCAAAAAGGAGGGGTGTTGGGGGTGATTCTCTGGAAAAGGGGGAGGGTTGGGGGGCTTGCCCCCCAAATAGTGTTAGGGGTAGGGTTATCATTTCATAAACAATGAAAACAACTAAACAAAGATTCATATTATAACATCATTGTTAAGTAAACTATGAAGAATGCCAGACTAGGGATGAGACTTGGCTGTGACGAGAAAGGCGGGCTCTTCCTGGTAAGTTAATGAGCTCGCGTGCGATGTCTTGCAACGCTCCACACACTGTTTTGCTTCATCAGTTGACCGTGGTCTGGTGTTCTTCACTGTGCATGCTCTTCTAAGCATAGACTTCAATGAAGCATCCCGGACCAAAGTTTCGCTATGCTTCTCACGTTGCTTTGCTTAGTCACTTGACTGTGCTCCGGTAATCTTCACTAGGCATGCTCTTCTAGGCATAGACTTCAATCAAGCATCCCAGACCAGAGTGTGGTGTAAACAGAGGCATTTTTGGCTGGCCTGAGGAATCCCAGACCACGATGAGGTAGGCTACTACAAAAAACAGAAAAATTAAAAGCAAATAAATTTCATACCAATTCCGCATCTCTAGATTACAAAAACAAAATTATCACTACAATAAAGAAGGGTCCTAAAGAGTAAGAAGCCTTTATCCGCTCGTTTAACTGTGGTAAAATCCTAAGGTTCACAGAGGCAAAAGTAGTCCCGAACCACTGGTCGGTATTCTTCAATCTTACCCAAAAATGGTTACCAAATGAGCTTAATTCTTTTTTACTTACTTTAGACATAGTTGTTCGCGATGTAAATACACCTATAATCAGTTATATCTCACGGCAGTGTGCATGGTGGAGAAAAAAGACAAGTTCATCCCCCATTTTGTGCCGTTTACGTCTGGTAGTTGTTATTCCCTTCTTTAGTTTTTTGACCCAGATTCTCACACATACAGCACGAGTATACATCACTGACTCACATTAAGGGCAGATGTATTTTATCTTCTTTAACGTCAAGCCCCTGACTATTGACCCCTTCTCGGACACAATAGAAAATCGATCGATGGGGAGGGGGGGCAGAGCCCCTCCGCCACTTAGTCCGTGGAAGCCAGCTTTTTCTATTTGGTTGTGGAATCGCAGCATGAAAGTTTCGTGTTGATTACGCTACTTCTCATCATGACAAGTCACGTGCCGGAATGTAACTTGCGTCCCATTTTTAAATTAAAACATATATGTAGAAGTTCCAAGCAATTCACCCAACTCAATCCGTGGCATGGTGGTTAAAACACTCACTTGGTTGGCGAATGAAGCAGATTTGAACCCGTGTGCCGTAAATTTTCTAATTATTTTTCTTCTTTCTCATTTCAGATTTGTCAGGACCGATGGACGGAAACAACAAAGACCAGACAAACGATGGAGACAAATAAAGACAATTATGACAGGACAGACAGACCAAAAAAAAAGAAATGACAGCTCTTACATCTTACTTCTTTATTACCCCCACAACAACCAAGCCCCAACTTTTTATACCACCGTATCAAAAAACCCTCTTTATTATGTCGCTGGAGTGGCGGGACGATATGATTTTCCTCCCACATTTTTTACACTCATCTCGTCTCACGTTTGCGGGGTTTGTTTTTTTTTTTTGTTTTTTGTATGTCAGAAGACCAAGTCTGACCAAAAACCAAAACACTCATTCTTTTTAAAAAGTGATCTGAAGAACCCCACGAAATTTGCAAATATCGAGCCCTAAAAATTCAGGCAAAAAGCGAACGTAGGCCTACATTACAAAAGAAGGAAATCACTCTTCATAATTATTGGGGTCATATTTTTTGTCTGTGCCGTTTTTGAATCAGGTTGAAACTGGCAGTATATGTATACACAGGAAGTCAAATGTGGCAACATAGTAATAATGAGTTTTAAAATTGAAATTTGAATTGTATTTCATTCTTTTATTAAGATAATGTGTCCTTTACTTTACACTTTACTGTTATCAAATTGCTTAGAAGGTTAAGATAAGTATCTACTGAGACTGCTCTAGTCTAGACCTGGAGCCTGTGGTACTTTTTAGGCTACCATTAAGGAGCTTAGAATCAAAATGGAGAGTGAACTAGGCCTACATGACTTTAAAGCCTTTAAAGTTGATTTGCGAAGTCCAAGTTGTTGATTTTTTTTTTTAATACTAAGAAATAGGCAAACATCCCTCATGAGTAATGAAGCTCAGGGCAATGGTTTTAACTAAGCTTAGGCTATGGACTGTAGATTCTTGAATTTGCTGAGAGAGGCAAGTATAATTATGCTGGAAAATGATACACATCAAAAGCTTTTGCGTATATGATGTAGCCCATCAAAAATATTAGTTATTAACTTACTTAGCTTAGTTTCCCACCCAGGATCCTAAGGTTCCCGTCCCTGTTGGACTCAAGAAGCAGTTGTGAAGGCTTTCTATTCAATTCTGCCAGACAGTTGTATTTCTTGATCCTGCCAGGGCCAATCAAGCCTATAGGGGAAAAAATTATCTTGTCAGCAAGTACTTTCAATTGCAATTTCCATTCATATCAATGGCTATGATCTCCAAAGCCTGTCAGTCATCATTCTTGTGGCAAGGCATTTTTGTCTCTTTGTCCCATGCCAAGGGCTTCTTTTAGAACCATTTGCAAAAAAGACCTTAGCCGCAAATAAACATCCATTAATGTAGATTTGGTGTTCACCTAGAGGAGAATCGAAGCATCCACATGTTTGATAGGGAAGGTTTAGTCTTCTTTATCCATGAGATGGGTAGTGTGTAGTAGCCTGTTGTTTTTCAAGGGTGATAAATACTATTTTCAAAATTAAAGAGAAATAGCAAATTCTGCTCATCCTCACTGGGTGGTTCTGAGTTAGAAAATGTTAATAGATTTTTTTATCTACAATCAGCGGCTGCTACACTATGGTGATTTGAAAATGACCCCAGTCCATCCCATACACCATGATGCCATGACAAGGTGTCAATTTTCAGAGGAGACGGTAACGTTTTGGTCAGAATAAGTATTGTCTCTCAAATATGTATAAAATCGGGATGAAGCATGGGTGTGCAGCAGCATCTGCAATAAAAGGATCTTGTATGGGTAGGTGTTAGTTTTGATAGAGGAATAGTTACACTTAGTCGTCCATATTCATAGGCCTACCTATTCCAAAATCCACATCCTTTATGTTTTCTCCATAAGACGACTGTTGTTCTTCCCATAGTAAAGTTAAATCAGGCCTTCCCTTTTCAACAATTTTCAGCCTCTTTCCAACTTGGTCCTCTCCTTTTGAGAAAATTCTCAAGAGAGTTTGTTTCAAGTCATCTCAATTTTAACCCTTACATTGCCACCCATTTTAGACGCCTTTTGTCACCACTTTTAGGGGACACATTAAAGAAAATGACGGTGACAAGGGAAAAAATCATATCTTGTAAATGACACAAGATGACTTCACAAAACTTTCAGGATATGAAGGATTGATCAACACCATTATGCATCTACTGAGGTCAAATATTTTCGACCCGAATCAGTTCTTTCATTGCTACTTCCCGTCTCCCTTGATTGAGATCTGGAGTTAGATACCTAAACCGTTGAGTTCAAGCAGTTAATTGCCATTGAGTCTCATCCATCTACATCTAGAACAGCTTGATCACAACTTTTTACCATAATTTGTCACTATCTTCACCTTCGTTATCCCCCTTAATCTGCTTTGCAATAACTGATACTACCCTTGTGATCTAAATCCATGGTGTAACCGAGGTCAAGTGTTCCCAAAAACATCCCAGAACTTCACAAAACTGTTTAATAGTATTGGCCCCCAGAAATTCAGGCAAAAGCAAAAGTACCTTGAAAAAGATGGGAAATCACTCATGATAATACTTAGCTTCATACTTTTCGGCATTCTCTTTGTGTTTAGATCCGTACCTTTCTAGACTTAAGTCAAATTTGGAAATATGGATGCATACCCATTTCGTTGAATGTGGCAAGGTAAGGGTTAATCCCTGTATCTTCAGCCTATCACTCTTCAATGCTCAAGACAGGATTTGATTTAGAGACTGGATCAATATATCATGATCTTATGAGCAGTCTTCATACATTTTTTTTTTTTAAAATCTGTGAAGGATGAAAGACTGTTTATAAATCCTTTTACTTGGAGTCAAATCATTGTCAAGGGTCTTTAAAAAATCTGTTAGCCATGAATCCAAATTTGTAATGCTGTCTAATGTGAAATGTATTGCCTTCAAGATGTTGTTCTGTTCCTCACTCCAATTTAGTGTGGACAAAGACAGAAGTGGTCAGATCACAGCTACAGAGCTCCAGCAGGCTTTAGGGAATGGTAAGAGTTGAAAATGGTAGCTGCATTTAGCTGCGTTGCCAGTTGATATGGAAACAGGACATTTTGGTTGCTTGCATATATATGGCCCTGCACTAGATTATATTTTAAACTCTTCCCCTTTATAACATTTTGGCATCCAGGAAAATGACAAAACATGTCAAGAAGCACCCTTTTCTTTTTTCTTTTACGTTTTGGCAACCAAGATTCTGTTTTATGTTTATGTGCCGGGTTTGTCTAAAATATTTTGACTCCTTGGAATCTTGCATCTTCATCATGAATCAGTAGATTTCTTTTGAAAACTTTGTAAAACGAGTTAAATTTTATCAACGAAAAAAAAAAAAAAAGTAATTCAGTGTCACCTGAAGTAACTGACGTATTTAGTACAGGATTTCGTAAAATTTCAGCTAAATATAAATTGAGTTTAAACGAAAGATTGCAATTCCAAGGGTTAAAATATTTTTTGGCCAAACAGCATTTTTGTATCATAATTTTGCTTGTATGAACTTGTACTGACAAAGCATGACTCGTAGATTTTTGTTATGAAGAGATTTTAACTTTACACAGAATTGATACGGATCGGAGTGGTTCCATTTCAGCCAATGAACTCCAGAGAGCATTATCTAATGGTAAGACGTCTCTCAACAATTAACTTGCAAGCTTACTCCATACTTTAAACAAACAATATTCATAAATGCAATTGTCAACCATTTTTACAAACTAAAAGCGCCTTTTGATTCTTTTTAACATACACGTAGATCTAGACTGTATTTTGCATCACTTTAACACGTAAAATGAGGGGGTAACAGTAAAAATTGAAATCCCTTTACTAGCCAGGCTATCAGTCCATGATTTGTAATTTGGGTTGAAGATGAATTACAGTGACACACTTGTGGTATCAGTTGGTATTTTGAAGGTAGCATGGATTTAAGTTTTAAGTGTGTCACGATAGATTTACTGGAATTGAGGGCTAATTGTTGCATTATTGTGGATCTTGGCGCCGCCTATTTTAAGCCAGCTAGGGCATATAAATATGGCAGTCGATAACTAAAAGCTGATAATGAAACTATGATACATACATGTATTTCTAATTTGACAACAGTTTTCTTTTTTCAATTAGTGTTGTCTAGACATTCCTTGCATTATGCTTGGTCTCTTTCCTGAAATGAGACATTGATTTGAGCTTTTATTCCAATCCAAGAGCCCTTTATGTCCAACAAAATTTGTTGTCTCTCATGGTAGTTTTCTGCATTTGAAATTTCACAAAATTCTGCAGAATTTTACCCCCAAAATGACCAAATTCTGCAAGGATTGTGAATACGTCTAAACTTCTTTTCCCACACTGCTTTCAAAATATAATTACCAATCATAAGCTGAGATGTAGCACTAGCTACCCAGTAACTGAAATTACCTTCCAACAATCAGAAAACAATCGGTATATTTTTTTTAGAAACACAAGCTGATGATATACATGTACATTACTAGCAAAAAGTGAGACCCATAGAAATGACACACCATTGTATAGTTTCAAAGCCATGTGAGTGAGCAATTTGAGCTATATCATTGATACATTTGTAGCAGATCTCTTCTTTTGCCTGCCAGTGAAGGCCTTTCAAGATTGGCATTACATGATCAAATGTTTTATTTTGAACTATCAATTGTGCGTCACGATTCTGGGCTGTCCAGAATTCATTTGAAGTGCCAGTTTTGCCACACATATTTCATTATTTTGAAAAAATATCAAGAGCATTTGTGACTAAAGAGAAGTATACATTGTATCCTTTTTGTCACTGACACCATTGAATTGAATTGTGCTGATCTGGTCTAAAAAAATACCATCTAATCAAAAAAATCATGTGCAACAAATTTATTAAAATAAAGCAACAGCAGCTGCTTCAGGTTTCCTTTACAAGGCGGCGTTTCCGATCGCCATTGATGTAAGTTATATAGAGAAAAGCTCCTCTCTGCATTCATTACAACGAACACATACCTTAGAGCAAGCTGTGACAGAAGAGAAGACTACCAAAACTGTGAACAATCCGCAACACCAGAAGCAGAGCTCTTGACAGCAGGTCCTATATTATCATCTGTGTACTTCATGACTTCACTTGATGGGACACCACCAAGGCTTGGAACACCTGAAAGTTCATCAAATTTTATGAAAGCAACGTTCCAAGGATGTTTTTAAGAACTGTGCTGTGGCAGGCCCGCCATCGACATAAACTTCTCAGTCTTGCCAGAGGTCAATGAGTATGCTCGGCTCAGTATAATTTTTGTCGCAATTCTACGTCTGAAGCATAATGTATAATTCTGAAAGATTATGCAAAAAATTCAAAATTCCATGACCAAGCTTCTGTGAGGTTCCGCAGCGCACGTAAACCATTTTTCACAATCACGGCGCAGTTACAGCACCTATGGAAAAACTACGATGGCACTGTAGTACACATGATTAAGTTGTATGCATCCTGTGGAAGTTTTATGTATGGCTTTAATATTTCAAGCAATGTCCTGAATTTATTTGTTAAGATGTGAAAGGGACTTTTCCATTGACAATTAATTGTCTGTGGTGCATCACATATTTATTTTATTTGTGTCAACATTTGCCTTGTGTTAAATACAAAAATATATATTAACCTTTCTATGTTTATACAGCATAATCCGCTTATATCGATAGCCACTCTATCGGCATTTTCATATATATCGACATGCTTTACAATCACAGAACTTTTCCTTTGATATCTTTACTTTACAACTTCTCTTCTATCAACTTTTTTTCGGTGTACTCTGCTTTATCAATATGATTGCATTGTGAACCCATGAATATTGATAGGAAAAATGTTGTTTTCAGCGCTAACGGTCAACCTACTCCACTGGTCTGCATATCAGCCAAGTCCTAGATCTACATGTTAGACACTGCAGAGCCTCATACATTTTTTCTTCTTGCTCTACTGACACCATCTCCCTACCTTCACTCTCTTTACCATTGACCTCCCGTTTATATCTTATCCACTTCCCAAAGCAAGTCAAAATAAGCGGATTGTACTGTTTTATGATTTTTTATTCACCTGTGATCTTGTCAGCATTTATATTTGTATAGTGTCTGTACTTCTCTTCATCTTCAACCCCATGCTTTGCCCGTAAAAGCTTCTGTATTATGTCTTAGTGTCTGCTTTGTTCTTGTCGTTGTTTTTATTTGCTTACTTTGTCGTGAGTCCCTTTCATTGAAGAGTCTTCCGATGTTACTGCTTGGGATGCTCTTTTTTTTTGCTGCTGTGAGATTTTATCCAATCCTGTCTGTGTTTTGCTATTTTGCTTAATGTTCCAATACTGTGATTGTTTGAAATTGTTGTGTTATTTTAATGAGGTCTTGTCTCAGCAGATTTGTCATTATCTCTATTGTTTTTTGGTTTGGTCATTTCTTCATCAAAGTAGTATATTATCATGGTCTTGTTTGGCTTGTTCATTTCTTGCCTTAGTATTTGGCCAAACAATTTTCATCCTTGACATGTGCCAAAATCATTAGGGCAGGATTTCATTTGTAAGATCATAATTTAATTTATTCAAATATCGTCTGTCATCTCAAATAATGTTGTATCTAGCTGCAAATTGCCATTTTTTGTGAAGCATCTTTGTGAGATTAAAATGTTGCTAATTTTACCATATACAGCAGGGACATTATCTCACAACTTGTATACTATGAGGTATAGTACAGTATATAGTATATATTGAGTATAGGTATATAAAGTGCCTTATTGAAAGTAGATCTCACACTGCTAAAAAGCGTGCTATATGTTGCTCCATTTTGCCCAAATTGAAGGCATATATATGACAATTCATGAGATGACCGACGATATGTTTAGATATATTGTTTTGGGCAAAGCTTCAAACCTTTTTTAGGTTTATCTAATTTTTTTTTTTTTTTTTTTTTTTAAATGTATAGTATAAGGTAGTGCAACCCACAGATTGCTTTAAATGCTTACAAAGTATGAAAAAGCTTCCCATAGTGTGAGTTGATTTTTCCTGTGCTTACAATCACATCTACTTTGCAGGTTTGATAACTATATCATGTTAGTGCTGAGCGGGAGTACAGATTCAGATTTGGATAACCAGTTATCTTAGCTGATTTGGATATCCAGATTATAGGCCTGACCACTTCAACCCAGATTTTGATTTTGACTTGCATTCACTATCTAGATCTAGTCTGATCCAAATGTAAGCATGGTGTGGCAAACTCTCACCCTCTTCTCCCTTTTCTGCCTTTCTGCGAGTGCCCGGCATGTACATGTTACATTGCAATGGTGCCAAGGAGTAGGCCCCTGACATATGTATTTTGTCTAGGCCTACATTGCCCACGCTGTGAGAAATTAAAGCAATCACACACAACAACCCGTTTCAGCCATCACTTCGTTATGGCCTATCCAAATCTTGAAAACAAGTCATGAAGATCCGAACCTTGAAATCAAGTCAGGACGATTTGGATTGCATTGGTTGAGCCACGACTTACAATCAAGATTTAACCCAGCTATTCTGTTCTTCGAAAACCAAGTCCCTGCCTAGCACTGGTTCATTTATTCTGGTTGACTGGACATCAACCTGCCTCCCGCTTTGAAAGACAAAAGTGACAATGCATGTATTTATTTAGAATAACCTATATATGAAGGGATATTGTGCAGCCATAAGATATCTTTGAATCCTTTTATTGATTCCCGACTTCTAGACAGTTGGATATTTGTTTTGATGACTGCACAGTACAACCTTTTTTTTAACAACAACTGGAACTCTCGGTGTATTGAGAGATTTCGAAATCCCTGTTTTTCTCTCTATTTAGCCCTATAATTTACTTTGCAAATAACGAGAACCCAAATCTGTGTACCCTAGTAATAGCGAGGGTACACATTAGGAACCTTAAGGCAAGGCCAGGTGCTTAGACAAGCCCATGACCTGTAAACCCTATCTAATGTGTGTACCAAATTGTAGCAATCTTGATTTCACCTAACAAGTCCTATTTTAGCAATCACTGTTGCTACTGGGTATCTGCTGAACTACATAAGGCTCTTATCAAAGGGAGCGTATTACCGTTGATACCAATAGTTATAACCAGAGTAAAATTTAGTGTTTTGCTACTTACCTCCCTGCAAATAAAAGTCTCCTTGTGCCCTATATTGGGATACCAAGAACCTTTGCTGTAAGAACAGATCTTTAAAAGAAGAACAGGAGTTGTCATTATTACATAGTTTTTCTGTATTCATATTATGTGGAGTCCGCTTAAGATAAACTCAAGGATTTCATCTTAGCAAGGTTTATCTTATCGTTTCCAATGGAAAGATCCATTCATTCAAAATGAGGCATTGGTTAAAAGTCCTGTAACGTAAATCTAGACCTGGTGAGGAAAAAGGCTTAGCAGCCTTTGCTTTTCCTCTAAGGAAGAGGAGGCGGGGACAAGGGGTGGGTGGTGAGGGAGAACGCCCTTACTGGTGTGCAAAATCCACCCAGCCACGGTCATCTGGGTGCTCATGTATTGAAAGAGGGGTCACATTGAAGAAAAGTTTCTTTTAAATGGACAGAGAGCTATTCCCATTTATTTAAACTGGAATTTGGTTGTTAGAAGTACAGAAGATAGAGGTGATAAATCTGGATCTGACAAACGGTCGATCTTAAACACGGTTTTACTAGTTAGTTTATCATAAGTGGACTCTCCGTATATATCATGTTTTCAGTCCTGGCTACATAGTTTTGGTAATCCACAGTGAATAGATTTAGACCATGCATTGTTGTGTGGAGTCTGAATTGGTATCACATTTATCAGGCATGACTGGTAATTGTGAATAAGTGATTGAAATAATTACTGTATGATATCAATCTTTTGGACTCTTCAGTCAGATTTTTTTTGTTTGTTTGTAGGCCTTAATGTTGTCAGGCTTATAAGAGTCTTATCTTTCTCAGCTTTTTATTTTCTCAATTCCATTTGTACATGTCATCATTTTTTTTATTTTTTGTCTTACACCTCTGTTTTTTTATACATTTTTTCTATCTCCTTCCTCATTTTCCAATCTATGTAATATTTGGTATATAACTAGGGCATAGATAGACAATAAATGAAATAGAGAGACCAAAAATGGTCAAAAAATGATATTTTACACATATGCTAATTTGAAACCCATCAAACTAGGCTACGAGGGCATTTTCTCCAAAAAGCTCTCTATTTCGTTTTAGATACTGTCTTAGGAAACACGTGTGTGAAATTTCAGAAAGATGGTACAATTATTCACGGAGGAGGTAGCTTTTGAAATTTGTCTTTTTTTTTTTTTATTTACAATCCAAGATGGCGGCCGTCACAATGGCAACCATGATCAAAATGTGATAAACTTTGACATTTTTCTTCTAATTTTCACCCTCTGATTCCAAAAATACTAAACTAAACACTGTATCTAGAGTCCTTTGGAAAATCACCTTCAGAATTCGCCCCC